>CM076680.1:175019755-175307255 GCA_038501925.1 Xenopus petersii | reverse complement strand
TGAATTCTGCCTGAATATTTTTTTATGGGAGAATTCCATGACAACACTGTCTTTCAATGCTTTTAAGCAGGAGCAACTGTCCTGTGTACTGAATATAGTGCAGATGTGCAGCCATTGTTTGTAGGAAAGGTACAGTATAGGAACCTTAGCAAATTTAGCCCTTGACTTGACCCGAGCAGCTCCGAGTTCCTCCTCATGGCCGATGGGTATAAGAGCCTCTGGGAAGGGACCATGGCTTTGAGTTAGTAAATACAATAAGGCATCAAAGTGCCTGAAGCCCCCTGTGGGTAACAGACTATAGGAAGGGAGCGAGGCTGTAGGATAATATGGTACAAACATAAGGCTAGTGCTGCTCAACCTGCACTTATTCACTTGTTAAAATAGTAGTAATAGGAGTAGTAAACACCAGCCAAAGAGACTGGACATTTATTATTTAATACATATGAGGACAGAACCAAAAACGACGTCATATAAACGTCCTTATTTCCTTCTTCTATTTTAACTAGTTTATATATTAACACTACTATATTGTGTTAGAAAAAAAATACATGGGACAATGCCACATAATCTGTTTTGGTCCAGAAACCCTTATCAACCAATCAAAAGACTGCATTCTTCCTTCTAACTATAATACCATGATGAAAGCTGATTGGCTGCAATGATAATTGTGGACTAATGATAAGGCATGCAACAGCTTGGCGTGTGTATTTTAACATATTTGGGCATAGAGTATATAGTATTTCTTATTAGTGTGAACAGTTCAGGGTAACATGTTTAAGATATTACACATTTCTTAGTGAAATCTTAGTGGAATAAGTGAGCTCCACACTGTGGGAATGAGTGTACATGGGCCAACAACCCTACCCCATCCAAGAACATTTAAATGTTCTAACACCTGTGCGCTACAAATGTATCCTTCCTCTGTGACTTCCGTGACCCAAAATAAATCTGACAATCCTTCCCATGTGTTGGCTGGATATAAAAAAGTCAGCTAAGTCCAACATATAAAATTTACATTTAGATCCCACCCTGTAAGGTGCCCTGGAACACAGTAAAAAGCACTTGCCTGTTGGCAGCGATATTTTATAGACACAACGCTGTAACTGTACGGCCCATCATATGACTTATGTGGTCTGAGGTTTGGACGTATATTATTATAGTTTCCTTTATTTTCCAAATTGCATTTCAAGAAGAAAAACAGACAGTGTGTCCTACCCGAGCTCGTTCTTTGTAAATGGATTTATCAGGAAAATAAATGTTCTAACCACTTAACATGTGGGATACGGTAACATTTATTTCATAAACCTCTTAAGACATGAAAACAAAAAGCCCACAAGAACATTTGTCTATTTAATAGGAATTAATTAGAAGGGGAGCTCCGCCAGCCCCCATGTAAAGCAAATCTGCAGGCAACGTGGTGCCCGGTATTTTTTTGTAGTAATTGACTCAATTAACCCCTTAAGGTACACTCCACCATCACAGAACAGAAGGGAGCTGTAGTTGGAGGAGAATAAACTGGAGATTCACATGGTCTTGCAGATGAACAAAGGAACAACATTAGTCACAGTCACCAGTGTAACTTCTCCAATAACTGTTGGTTCACAAATCCCTTGGTACAAAGATTGTCAGGCCAATAGGCCCCAGTCTGTTGCTTACCTTCCTGCCTCTTTTTGCCAACTCTGGGGCCCTCTATAATTCAAAGACCACAGACACATGTGTAAGCCCACAATCCTAGGGCCTATCTACGATTATGATCCCGTGATACCTCCAGGGTATGGGTCCCTTGATCAGCAGCTCAGCTAGGTGACCAACCACTGTCTCTCACCACCTACAGTGAGCTCCATGGGTCTGACCTATCAATAACTGTTGACTCCATTCGTGTTCCGCATTGTGGTGGTAAGCCTCAAGCTTCAATGGCAACATTCATACATCACATCAACCAAAAAAGAAGTGGCACACTGATCCCCCCTTATATAATCTCTCTAGGGAAATCATCTGTAACTGCCACAGAGGAGAACCTGTTCTAGAAACTCTTCACTGCTATTCCCACCCTAGCAATGATATATAGTGATTGGAACCAAACCAACATGTATGAAGCCTGGACACAGTGACATTTCAGTAGATAGAAGTTCCAGGAGAGTGTCGTAATGAGGGTAATCAGAGGACCTCCAGTCAGATTTTTGACTTTATTCCTAGAAAGAATAGTGCCCGGGTAGGCTCAGGAGCCATAGAAAATCTGTATAGGGCATTATTTTTTATATGAGCCTCCAGCTGCAGCTACTCTAGGATATTCCAAGTCCGATACAAAAGAATCCAGGCCAATTGCAAAGCACAGGAAACAATAAACATCAAGACAGAACCAAGAACTGCTTTCATTATCTTCAGAAAAATAAAGAATGATTGCACTTTTGCAGCTTTTGGGAATAATTAACTGGGACAATTTAACTTTCAAATTAGTTGGAAATTAAAACATCTAAGGGAGTTGCGGCGGAACACTCTGGTTTCTGAAAATTAGGTCTCCACAAAGGCAAGGTCTCCTTCTGACATTGTGGGAAAATTAAGTTTTAATAGGGCATGCTTCTGTCCTCTGGCCTTCTGCTTCCTTGATCTATTTCATTGTGTAGTAATTAGAATGTAAGGATGTGTAACACAGTTATAATGTACTAAAAATGAAGCTGAGCTGAAATAGTCTATACAAACATCTGTCTTTGTCATGTCAAATTGTATGCACCCTCCAGCTTTGGAAACTACTGTATGGAGAACAGACTTTATATGGATTATTGCAGTGATGTCTCAGGGCACTTATACTGTAGAACCCACAAGGGTCATTTTGCAGGCGCATTTCAGCTGCGTGTCCTGAAACTGCTCTTGCGATGTTTGCCTTCTGCCCCAGCTCACTATGTTCATTCAGCCTCTTTCCACAACGAAGGTCTAAAGGGTTTTCCAAGGAAAACATCAATAAATTCAGGAACCGCTGCACCTGCATAAGCCACATGCAAGGGCCTAAGATTAAATAAAGTCACTAATATCAAGAAACAGGCACTCCTGGCACACATTTTAAAAGGGTAAGATAAAAAATAATTTATGATAAATTAAAGGGATTCTGTCATGATTTTTATGTTTTAATTTCTAAAAGACTGTTTACACTGCAAATAATTCACTCTACCGTGTAACATTTATTTCATAATGCAACAAGTGTATTTAGTTGTAATATTGGTGTGTAGGTGCATTTCAGGTCATTTTACCTGGCCATGTGCTTTCAGAAAGAGCCAGTGCTGCACTATGGAACTGCTTTCAGATAAGCTACTGTTTCTCCTACTCAATGTAACTGAAGAAGTCACAGGGACTTGGATTTTTACTATAGGGGCTGTTATCTTGTGTCAGGGAGCTGGGCACTGCTCGGTGGGAAGGGAGGGAGGTGATATCACTCCAACTTGCAGTACAGCAGTAAAGAGTGATTGCAGTTTATAAGTGCAAAAGTCACAAGACTGAGGGCACCTGGGGAACTAACATGTCCCATGTCAGATTTCAAAATAAAATATGCTTTTTTGAAAAATTTATTTCAATGCCGAATTTTGCTGGAGTAGCACTATTAACAGAATTGTTAAGAAAAAAAACGTTTTTCTTTGACAGAATCCCTTGTGGTTCAATAGAATATTAGTTGCCCTGAAACCTTAGGATTTTCATTTAGGGGAACAAGACCTAATGTAATTAATGTGTGTAGACAGAATCCTCTTGTTAAGATGCCTCAGGCCCTTTGTCACTGCAATGATGCTGGAATTATGGGAACAAATGTGGCAAATGTGGCAAAACGAAAGAGATGATCGTCGACTTCAGGAGAACTCTCCTGTTCACACACCACTCAACATCAACGGCTCCACAGTAGAGACAGTAAAGAACACCAAATTCCTGGGAGTCCACATCTCTGATGACCTCACCTGGACCACCAACACCGCCTCCATTACCAAAAAGGCTCAGCAGCGTCTTCACTTCCTAAGACGACTGAAACGGGCCAGCCTTCCGCCTCCAACCCTCACAGTGTTCTACAGGGGCACCATAGAGAGCGTCCTGACGAGCTGCATCTCCATCTGGTACAGTAGTGTCAGCTCTGCTGACCGGAAAAGTCTAGAGCGGACTGTCAGAGCAGCTGGTAACATCATTGGAGCGGCTCTTCCATCACTGCAGGACATGTTCCACAAGCGCTGTGTAAGAAAGGCCTCCTGCATTGCACTGGACTCCACACACCCCTCACATAGACTGTTCACGCTGCTCCCATCCGGCAGACACTTTTGCAGTATTAAAGCCCGAACAACCAGGCGAAAGCTTTTTTCCACAAGCGATCAGACTCCTCAACTCACTGCCTGTCCTCCCACTACATTCCAGACTCACCTCAACTGTGAACTTAACTTTGTGAACCGTTAATTTATTTGCACAATTCTAAAGGTTTACACATGTATATATCCAATTTCTGCCAATATATTGCACATTTCATGTTTACATATTTATTGTGTATTTTTAAGTGCCTTTTTGTGATATGTACTAGCTGGAGCCACGTTGTCTCGTCTCACTGTATATTTGTATACTGCTGAGGTGACAATAAAGTTTACTTTGACTTTGACTTTGAAATGCAACAGAATTTAAATTTTCTCACTGTACTTGCAGATGTTCATGTGCCCTATGATCTCTATTTGGCCACATAGACCATTCAGCTCCCCACACACCAACAAAAACAATGTCTATAACTGCCCAAATATTGGGGGTGGGTTGGTTTGGAGACATCACAATAACAGTGAGATGGCAGAATGTGAGTGGGATGAATATGGCCCAAACAAAGATAGAAAGCAGTCTGCATATTTTATTTCTATAAACTCCCTGTACTGGTATGGGATCTAGTATACAAAATGCTTGAGACTTTTCCGGATTTTTTGTCATTTGGATCACCATTACATGAGATTTAAACATTAAATAAACCCAATAGGATTTTTTGCCACCAAATGTGGATTTATGCAGCTTAATTACCATCAAATACAAACAACTGTTTTCTTATTACAGAGAAAAGGGAAATCCTTTAATATAATTATTGTCTTAAAAAGGACTATGGCCTTCACGTAATGGCAGATAAGAGATCCCATATCCGTCCTAACATGTAGTGAGTTCTGTTAGCAGAAACGACTAAACCTCATGACAATATAAGGGTCATTAACTGCAAGAATTGCCGCCACTACTAACAGTGTTAGTGACTCCAGGATTCAACAACATCAACAGGCACATTTGCCCATGATTCAGCAGAAGAGGCCGGAAGGACGTAATTGGCGTTTGGCACAACTATACTCAAGTACACAGAGAATATTTGGACTTTTTATGAATATTATCAATAAGATCAACTTTTGTGTTCATTTCAGCATGACCGACCTTATGGCTGCGATAATAACTGATCATTATGTCTTCAATCCAGGGGCGTGACTACAGAGAAAGCAGACCCTACGGCTGCAGGGGGGCACTGGAGGTATAGGGGGCCCCATGAGGCCTTAATTAATGAGCACTGTCAACACATATTGGTAAAACAGGTCAACCTCTGGTTATCTTGGGAGCACTAAAATGAATTGGCTGTGGGGCCAAGTAAAGGTGGCCATAGACACACAGATCCTATCGTACGAATCGAGGATTCATATGATTTTCGGATTGTGTGTGGAGAGTCCCGACATCTTTCGTCCGGCGGAGATCGGTCGTTTGGTCGGGGTTGATTTTGACCCGACCGATCCGCCGGAGCCCATTGCGCAACATAATCGGATCGTTCGGCCATACCCCAGATATAGCCATACTCGTTAATGGCATATCGGGGAAAGATCCGCTTGTTTGGTGATGTTGCCAAACGAGCGGTCTTTGCGTCTATGGCCACCTTAACATCTAGTTACACCACTGCTTCAACCAATCACTATAATCTGTCTGGCTAACACATAAATACTGAGCACTGAGTGGTTACTTGAAGCTGCTGTAGAGCTGGGTTGATATTAAATACATAAGCAGTGGGTGGTGTTCAATATAATAAGTTTACTCTCATCGTTCTATGTATATAATTCATGTGATTTAGTTGTATAATCACATTTACTTTACAGTGCTACACAATATGTTGGCGCTATATAAATACACGTTAATAATAATAATAATAATCGTTTCTCTTATTTCTTTTAATAATATTAATAATCGTTTCTCTTATTTCTTTTAACTATTCAACAAATAATTTTGAAAAGTCTGTATAATAGAAAACACAGAAAATAAGGAAGCCGTGACCTTCTCCAAAAGTTCATTTAAAAGATGAAAAACGGGCAAAAGATGCACAAGTCTTGCTGTTTTAAGCACAAAGCCCGGCCACTTCAAACACAAACTTTATAGATGTTATTCTAACAAGTTTGCTCTGAAATTCAATTATCCTATGGCTACAAGAAGCAACGCTCTTAAAACTTCTAAAACAAATATATTCCACCTGTTCTGGTAAGAAAATAAAAACAAATTAACAAGGAGAGAAAAAAAATGAAAACAAAATATTGGTTTGGAAGGAAATGAATAATTTGACCAACGAGAGGAATTTAATAAAAAAAATAAAAAAATGGAATGAATGAATGATTAGCAAAGTATTGAGACTAATGAAATGTTTACTGTCCTGCCGAGAACTGTTGACCCGGGAAGTTTAGGAGGAAGCGACTCCTTCTGACTTTTCAGTGTTAATAAAAACAAGCCTCGTGGCTCACATATCAGCTATTCAAATAAATTCAGAAGGCCTAGGAAGCAATGTTTATGATGTTTCTGATTTTTAAACAATTGTACATATACAAATCTCGAAAACAGAAATGTGATCCGTGAGCATGAGTGAGGGAGGAAACGAGAGAGGTAAACTAGGGGTGAAGTGTTAGAGATCATGGATTCCAACACATAGAGGAAACATAGAGCTTGTTTTGTAGGCTCACATTCCTGTAAAAAACAAGGATACAGGATTTCCTGTTTATAACTCTATTTTATAATACAGACACATCTAACTATGAACAAATTTCAGTTTGGGAGCTCGGTACTTTTCATCTGTAATTTGGTTCTGAACAGCAGCCGATCAAGCAGTTTCTTTGTTTCAGGTGTTTCTAATAAAATGTTCTCAATAAAGACACAGGGGTAATGTGAAAAAATTCATTTGAGGTATAAAAAAACTCATTTGACCTTTGATAAATAACCCCCAATATTCCATATCACAAAGTGGCCAACTATTCAGTTTCCAGCACTTGGAATCTGTGGGAACCAGGGGTTTTCTGGATAAGGAATCTTTCTGTAATTTGGATCGCCATTACTTAAACCTATTAAAAAATCATGTATTCATTCATTCAATCCAATAGCATTGTTTTCCCACTAATAAGAATTGACGCAGCTTAATTACCTTCAACTACAAGCTTGTCATTACTACAAAAATGTAATCATTTTCTTAACTAGGACTCGACAGGGGATGGTCTTCCTGCAAGCAGGAGCTTTCTGTATAATTCGATTATGGGATAAAAAATCAATTTATATATATATATATATATATATATATATATATATATATAAAGTATCCAACAAGATCGCAACACCTTAATAAAACGTAGCATTTATTATTGCTATTAAAACGGAGATAGATAGGTTTTCCCAGCATAGATCAACCATAAATACTGGCAATCGATCACTGCCTGTTTCAAGACATTGTTTGGATCATGGTCATTCGTCTGAAGATTTAAAATATAGGGTCATTCAACATATTCCACCACCTAAAAGAGGAGGGGACCGTACCCTTATACTAAAAAGAGCGGAAGTGAGGTGGATAGATAGATTAGGTACCCTTATCCCACAAGGTTTAAATCGTGATTTTGACTTACATTTATTTCTGTGAAAAATATATTGTTAATTGTATTTCTGAAATGCTGGCTTTGTACGTTTGTCCGGATAGGATGTAATATACTCCATATAATATGTGATATATATTTATAAATGTTTTCCAATTTTTTCAAACTTTTCGTTGCTAAGGAACCTATATAGTAACCAATGGGTGGAGGTGTGTCCGCTTACATGCAGATCCGTCTCCATTATGAAGACGCATCGTCACAGTGACCGGATATGCCTACTTCCTAATCACACAGAGAAGCACTAGACGCAACAATGGAGTCCTAGACGCCACTGCACGCTTTAAACGCCTGAGAAAGGGAAGGAGAATTTCCCGAAACGTTGCGTAGGTGCTTGAATATGTGGCGATATCGCTGGACCAAAAAATGCTGGACTGTACACAGATAAGTCTATACTTGTTGAAAATGGAAGGGCACGATTGAATGTTTTAATAGCAATAATAAATGCTACGTTTTATTAAGGTGTTGCGATCTTGTTGGATACTTTATATTTGTTGAAAGCGGAATTACTCACCGCTATATGGATCAGCACCCAACGTACAATTTCATTGAATCCAATTGATTGGTGCATCATAATTGTTGGACTTAATATATATATATATATATATATATATATATATATATATATATATATATATATATATATATATATATATATTGGATGTAATAAACACCTCAGGAAAGAAAAACATCCAAGGATCTAATAATGATACAGTTGTTTTCATAGTTACCCGTAAAATAACTATTATCTGCAATATGCAACTGGATTGAAATGTTTAATTAAGTGGTGCAGAATGTCAGCAGCCTGGTGTGGTTTTACAGCCGGTGTATAATACAAGAATACAATAATACAATAATACAAGAATACAACGCTGGCCAGTTGTGCCACCGAAGGAGAAAAGAGGTCAGTTGAGTTGAAAGTAAACACAGAGGTAACAGATGATGTTCAGCAGAACTGCTACTGTGAGATTTCAGTCTGATAAGTTCCCTCATTCACTCTGAACAGTCTGATAGTAGGGATGTCGCGGACTGTTCGCCGGCGAACTTGTTCGCGCGAACATCGACTGTTCGCGCTCGCCGAATGTTCGCGAACGTCGCGCGACGTTCGCCATTTTGGGTTCGCCTTACCTGGCGCTTTTTTTTGACCTCTCACCCCAGACCAGCAGATACATGGCAGCCAATCAGGAAGCTCTCCCTCCTGGACCACCCCCACACCCCCTGGACCACTCCCCTTCCATATATAAACTGAAGCCCTGCAGCGTTTTTTCATTCTGCCTGTGTGTGCTTGCAAGAGCTAGTGTAGGGAGAGAGCTGTTACTGATTTCACTGATTTCTTTGAGGGACAGTTGATAGTAAGTTTGCTGGCTAGTAATCTACTTGATACTGCTCTGTATTGGAGGGACAGAAGTCTGCAGGGATTTGAGGGACATTTTAGGGTAGCTTTGCTGGCTAGTAATCTACCTTCTACTGCAGTGCTCTGTATGTAGCTGCTGTGGGCACTGATCTCTTCTGATCTCATCTGCTGACTGCTGTAATAACCCAATAGTCCTTGTAAGGACTGCTTTTATTTTCTTTTTTGTTGTTTTACTTTGCTACTATAAGAGCCCAGTGCTATTAGTCTAGCTGTGTTGGGGAGTGGGACTGGTGTGCTACTGTGCTGCTCCTAGTAGTTCAGCAGCACCAACCCGAGAAAAATATTTTTTTTAATATACATATATATTTTTTTTCTTTTACTTATCTTACTGTTCTTTAACGTGTACAGTGCTGTTGCTGTTCTTCATAGTAGTGCACCAATAGTAGAGCACTTGTAGGCATTATTTGCTCAGTGTGTCCTTCATTTTCAAACAACAACCATCTAGCTGTGTGAGCTTGTTCACATTCTGTCTAAATATCAATAATAATACCGTCTCTAGAAACACCACCCGAGTGACGTTTTTCAGGCAGCAATAATATATTCCGTATCCACTGCTGTAGTAGTGTATACGTTAACCTTGTAGGCATTATTTGCCCAGTGTGTTCTTCATTTTCAAACAACTCCCATCTAGCTAGTGTAGACGTTCGCGAACCGTTCGCATTTTTGACGCAAGTTCGCGAATATGTTCGCGAACTTTTTTTCCGACGTTCTCTACATCCCTATCTGATAGTAAATGCTGAGAATGTACATTATCCAGGACTCATTACATAGTGCCAACAACCAGCAGGGGATGAGTGATAGAAATATAGATGAGGTATATATATATATATATATTGTGGTGCTAAATACTAGTTACATATTACTTATACGTTTATTTTGAAATAAATGACCAAGTTTTGTATTGCTCTATTTATAGGCCTTTTGTCTACTCAAGGGACAGCTTCTGGATGTGGCATCTGGAAGTATATCATAATACTAGTCACTGGAAGGCCGGGGTCCTTAGTTTAGTTCCAATCAGGGCATTCTCTGCATGGAGTTTGTTGGTTTTTCTAACCATGTCTACATGTGTTTCCTCCAGAAACATAGCCATAGTTTCAAGAATATCTAGGACAGTTAATTTAGGCCGTATATTCACCCCAAATATAACCTTAATTGACTTTCAAGGTGAGCTTTCTGGCATATCTAAAGAGGAAATGGACATTCTCCGTAATTCAACTGTCCTTCCTTCCTCCAATGATTCTGTTTAGTACAGAAGCGAGTGTATGATCCAGATAGTTTGCTGGAAGGATAATGGCACACAAGGCACAGTTTTCTTTGCCTGCGGTTTTTCTTTAGGCTGAGAGAAGTCAATGGGTTCCCACCCATGTCTAGAGTCGGCATTGTTGTTGTGCCAATATCCGTGTATCTGTAAACTGTCTGACTTTGTATCTGTCATTGCAAAGACACCCCTTAGCCATATACATCTTCATCTAATACAGCTTCACCCATTGATGCACCTCTATCAGTCTGTCCTTCTTTTACTTTAAAAACTTAATCCTCTCCCAAGTCTGAAAAGCTCATCACCAGCACTGCCAGTTGCAACTTCCTTTAACGGAACTACCAAACAAGCCACAAATCATCTAAACTCATGTATGGTTTATCTACAAAATGACAGTTATGAACTCCGAATGCATGCCAGGGGCTACACATTTTCTTTCTTCTTCAATATTACTGACAACTCAGTCCTCCTTTGAGTTTATCTCTCAGAGCACGCGGCAATTGTCTATGAAGACTAGACTTCAAAGTGCCCTTTAAGTAATTGTATCATTATGTTCTTCCAGTAATTATGTTTATTCTGAATGTAATGACTAATTTATTAAAATACTCACAGCACTCTAAACTAGAACAGGATTGTCCAAAGGGCAAATGGATACATTTTTGGAAACCATAAAATGGAAGGTCATCTAAGGTTTCCACCATATGAACGAGGTCTAATAGTTATTTTTTTGTAAACAATAATACCGTATATAATATTTTTAGGTTGATAAGTATAAAGGGTTTTCAGTTTATTGCTGTTTTTTGTGTTACTGTAAACATAAATATACTCATCCGTCCATAAGAAGATGAAAGAAAGCTCCATGAGAAGACTGGTTACCCTTGGAACTCCATTGATCAGTCCCCAAGCCCATATTAAAGGCAGGTAAATCAAAACTAACCAGTGTTTTGGCTTAGTCTTGAGTAATGAAACAATAGTGGAGTGCTGTTTAGGATTTCTTTTCTTACATTAAGCAAAATGTTATTTTTGGGTTTACATTACCTGTAAGGTGAGCAGAAGAAGTCCCATGGAGTTCTTCAACTGCAACAAAAAAAATCTTATGTGTGGAGTCTAACTAAAGAATTTATTTTATTCTTCATCTTTATTCTCCATCTTAATTAGTATTGATCTGTTTAGCAAAGGAACAATTATATAATTATATACAGATAGAGTGTTGGAAAAGTGTATCAGAATATTACTGGTTAAGATGGTGTCCAGTGATCCAGGGTCATAAAAAAACTATAGACTGAAAAATGTCACACTGATAGTAGGGAATCATTTAAGGCAGTGCTGTCCAACTTCTGTGGCCCCAAGGCCGGAATTTTTCTCTCCCAAGTGATGGAAGTCAGGGTTGACCACTCCTTGTTTTTAAACCACTCAAACTACTCCCACTTTAAACCACACACATGTTACCACCAACACAAATTCGAATTGGAATACAAATGTGAGATTTATTCACCCCCTTCCCTGGAAGTAACTCGAATTCAATAGGTCGCCACCTAAACAATGCTGAGTTCATGTAGAATTCAATGGCAGAGGTCCGCTGACCTATTTGAAGAAGTTAATAGCCTTCCTGGCATTTGAGTTTTTTTGGAGAAAAATTGGATTCGAATTGCATTCAAATTCGTTTTGCAATTTCAGGTCAGTAACATTGATTAAAATTTTAGACGTTCAAGTTTTTTCTTGAATAAGATACCATTTGAGTTTCGAGGTCATTCGAGGTACAAAAACTCTAATTTAAACCTTGGATAAACCAGCCCCTAAATCTGATGACACCCATGATTTCCTAAAGGGTGGATAGTGGCTTTGGGTTAAATGTATTTCAAATTCCAGCATTTAATTTGAGGAGTTACCTTATTAATACCTCCCTGACTCGCAGGAAAAACTCATATCTCACCCTAACACATTTAGGGGCTTATTTATTGTCATTCGACGCTTGGGTTTGTACTAAACAATGGGCCACAGTGAGAAAAAGGTTTATCACGTGAAAAGTGAAAAGAAATTAAATTTGAGATGCTGTTCAGAAAAACATATCTCACTGTTAATCACATGAAAACTCTTTTGAAGTCTATGGAAGAATCAATTTCTCAAAAGAGCAAACAGATTTTTTTATATTCAATTTTGAAATCTGACATGGAGCTAGACATATTGTCAGTTTCCCAGCTGCCCCCTGTCATGTGACTCGTGCTCGAATAAATTTCAGTCACACTTTACTGCTGTACTGCAAGTTGGAGTGATATCACCCCCCCAGCAGCCTAACAACAGAACAATGGGAAGGTAACCAGATAGCAGCTCCCTAACACAAGATAACAGCTGCCTGGTAGATCTAAGAACAACACTCAATAGTAAAATCCAGGTCCCACTGAGACACATTCAGTTACATTGAGTAGGAGAAACAACAGACTGCCAGAAAGCAGTTCCATCCTAAAGTGCAGGCTCTTTCTGAAATCACATGACCAGGCAAAATGAGCTGAGATGCACCTACACACCAATATTACAACTAAATACACTTGCTGCTTCAGGCATGACATTTTATATTGTACAGTGAATTATTTGCAGTGTAAACTGTGTCATTTAGAGATAAAAACTACACCATAAAAATCATGGCTGAATCCCTTTAAAGGTGAAGCACCCGGAGCCAGGGTGAGAGAGAGCCCGGAATAAAACATTATAAGTAAAGGATTTTATTCTCTTTCTCACATGTGAAAACAAGGAGCCAAACAGACACTTGAGTGGTTACTGTAATATGTTCTTTCATGTTGGATAAAGTTCTATGTTCCTTTAAGAAGCTTCCTCTGTGACACATACCAAAAACATAATTAACGATTTCCATGATAATTACAGAATTTCCAAAACTCCGTCAGGCTAGTGAGCCTCGCACTGTGACTCAGATAAGCCTCTCCTGGAAACCATGTTTATCCACAAAGGGCCAATGGCATTTCTTTATGGAATGTGCACAATACAGACACTTTAATGCCTCACTTGATCTTTGAAAGAAAAGAAAATGATGTAGAACAAAAAAAGCCAGAAAAGTTTTCGAAGTGCACGACTTTTCTAAAGGTCAAATGAACGACGAACGCTACGGAGAGAAGGCGACTGATTTCATAAGATTCATATTCCCTGTTGTACATGTAAAAATAGGTTTGGGATAACGATGCAGCGAATACACTATTTTGGATTCGGCCAAATCCCCGAATCCTTCTTGGTGTATTCAGCTGAATACGGAACCTAATCCTAATTTGCATATGCAAATTAGGGGCGGGAAAGGAAAAAGTGGGAAATTAATTGGTTTACTTCCTTGTTTTGAGACAAAAAGTGACATGAAATACCGCCCTGACCACAATTTGCATATGCAAATTCGGATTCGCTTCGGCCAGGCACAAGGATTTGGCCGAATACTGCCAGGTTGAATCCTGGCCAAATCCCGAACCGAATCCTGGATTCGGCGCATCCCTAGAGATAACAGTTTTACAGCTCGATGAGGCAGCAACCTATAAAATGTAGTCCAAATACAATAAAAAAATGCCATCATAGTTCATTAGATGGTTAAAGGGCCGGCATACACCTATATACACATGGGGGTTTATTATACCCTGAGGATGGAAAAAGTTGCATATAAGTCAATGGGAGAAGTACCAAGGATTTTTTGATCCGTGCTGGGTTTTGTGCAATAATCCGAAGATTTTGGGGTTTTCGGTCAAAAATCTGAAAGAATCTGAGATTTCGGGTAGAAAAACCAAAATATTAGTACGATTCGTATTTTTCACATTTTTTTCGTTTTTTTTTTCCCGCAAATAAAATTTTCAGGAAAGTGTATTGATAAATAAGGAAAAAAAAACCTGTGCAGATTTGGTCGAAGTTTTTTTCAGAAAATACTGAGATAAATTCAGCCATATATTCTTTTGATTAGGAAACACTAGATTTTGCTCTTTTTTCTATTACAGGGAACTAATGGATAATTGTTTTAACCTTGACCCGCCCCCACCCCATAATGAAAATAGTTTGTTTAAATGGTGATAATGAATTGTGTTTACACAAACCTCTCTATTTGACCAGCTGCTGCTGCTGTTTCTAAGTTATGGAGCTCATTATACAGGGGACGTTTCAGTGTCATTTCTTTGGCTACTTCCTCCTCCGACCCACAGTTGCTCCCAAGAAAAAGGAAACTCAGGGTCAGACAGGTCGGCAGGACACCAGGAAAACTACAGGTGGGTCAGATGACCCAGATCTGCTCCATGACCCCCCCTACTGGCTCTGACTGCATCAGAGGGGGTTGCAGCGGGGAGCCGGGGGAGGGGGTTGCAGCTGGGGCAGGGGCCCCTGATGCTACAACTCTAGTGGGCCCCAGACCCCCAGACTTTGCCTTATTTAGTACAAGAAATAAATAGATCCTTCAATATTGACAAAAACAGAATGCAAAAAGTATTTTCAGCAAACTATTGAACTTGTATTGAAAAAAAAGGTATACTGCACCTTTATATACCTAGGTACAAAATAACTTATGGCAAATATATACAGTCATAACAAATCATTTTCAGATGAAACAAATTGGCAACGCAACCAATTTTGGGAATCGGTGTTAGAAAATAGGACAGAAAAACTGCCCATTGACCCAAATTCATTTGGTGCTTCAAAAAAACATTTGGCAACATATCCCCATTTTGTATATTTTTTCTATGAAGCCAAATGTGGCAGTTTCGCTCAACACTACAGGGATATTATTTCGATCAATTATCTGGGGTTTTCCAGATACGGGGTTTGTATGTAAAATGGAGCATCATGCCTTAAAGAACAAGGAAAGTCAAAGTCACTGGGGCTGCCAATTTATTATTAGGATTGTTTTGCATCAAAACTGATTTATGGTGTTTCTTTAAAAAAGGACACCAGATGGCATGCATTGGTACTTTTTGGATAATGGGTTTTTGTATAATAAATACTAAATTTGTTTATATTTTAGGGCCCAGACTATGGGGCGATTCACAAAAGGTCTTTATTTCTTAACGCATAGTTTTGTATGTTAAAATGCTATGTTTATATAGCACAACCGTGGGTGGGCCTGAGAATGGTGTTGTCCTGTGACTTACTGTCAGTGTATCCCGGATACCCTTGGGCTGTGGGCAACTCCCTGCAACTCCCAGCAGTGTATGTTGAGCCCTTTAAGCACCTCACCCTCAGGTGGATCCTGTATGTCTCCTGGTACACAGATCAACCAGTTTGGAATTAACAGGGGGTTCAAACACATAACTTTATTGGACTAATGACATGCCAAGTGGTGCTTAGCCATGTAGTAGGCATGGTGAGGTTGGCAGCCAGTTAGAATTGGGATTGGACCAATCAGCTTTGCACCCTGGGATTGGTCAATGGCCGTCGGAGGTGGGTATAAAAAACAACCGCAAGTTCAGCTTGTGTCATTACCTCTTGCGGCGTAATTGAAGAAAGTTGAAGAAAGAAGGAGCTCCAACCAGCTCACCCACCCTATTTATTTGTTACTTGATTTCGTTCATTTATTTAAAAAAAAAAAAAGAAACATAGATATATATTAAAATATAAAAAATTGGAGTGTTGCAGTGACTTTGTACTTAGCGGAGGAATACGTTTAGGCTCTAGGGTCTGGTTGTTAAATGCAGAGCTTAAGAGGTTAAATGGCCACCTACTGAGATGTCAGCAGAGGTGGGCCAGGTTTATAATTGTTATGATTGGTTGGAAAGGTTCAGTGGTGGAAGCAACATGTTTCTGTGAATAAGTGGCATGGAATAAGATCACATTTTTCACCAACTAAGTCTCATGGAGTCATTATATTATTGAGTTATTAGCTGAAATAAAGTGCTGTCTACCTACCCTATGGCAGTGGATGCGGCAGTCAGGCAGTTTAGATCTTCAGAGACATTCAATGCAGACAGCAGGAACCTTCACACTTAAAACAAATAATAGTAGTAAACTCTGATCAGGATACAAGCTGTCTTGGTGATTCCTCCCCAGAACTAGGGATCCCACCGGGTATCTTACTCCTTGGCACTTTCCCTGCTCCTGAGCTCACCCACTCGTGTCCCTGTCTGGAGGCTTGATCACCGCGAGGTACTGACTCCCAACTACTCTCCTTGTTGGAGCCAGAGAGCTGCTCATTAAATACACTGTCTCTAACCTTCACTCCTAAAGCGACTATTACACAAATTTCTACCACTAGATAAACTTTCACTAACCAGGGTCTGTCACTGGCTCAGACCCACTCCTGTACATACCTCCCCACAAGGTGGGATCTAGGAAGAGTCCTGAGCATGTGTGTGCTCACCTTTTATACTTTTAAACACTGCCCCTAATGGGCAACAATAACCTCAATCAAATGACAATGGACCCAGAAAAGGAGACAATAGCTGCCTGGGTAGATTAAAGGACCACTTAAGTGTCCAACTATTGGGGAAACTCCCTGTATAAAACACTTAACCCTCAGGGTCTCTACATTTATTTAAAGAATGATTCATCAAACTACAAGACAATTCTACATTATCACTAAGTGGTATGCTAATAGTACTGTGATACTTATAAACTAGAAATTCACAAACATCTTTTAAGTGATAAAAGCATAAAATAGTGTGATGATCATTACTGTGAAATTCAAGACCCCCCATGACTGGTTGTTACTAATCAACTTCAGTTCTGTTTGTCTGGGGGTTTGTCTCTAGTGGTGTCTATGGTGACAAGGAGTTTGCATTCAGAATTTTTGCTTGAATCTGAAGAAGAGAATCAAGTCTGTGATGGCCTAGAGCAGTGATCCCCAACCAGTAGATCGTGAGTAATATGTTGCTCCCCAACCCCTTGGATGTTGCTCCCAGTGGCCTCAAAGCAGGTGCTTATTTTTGAATTCCAGACTTGGAGACACGTTTTGGTGCATAAAAACCAGGTGCACTGCCAAACAGAGCCTCAAACTAGGTTGACAATCCAAATAGAGGCTACCAAATGGCCAATTGCGGCACTTATTTAGTAGTCCAAGAACATTTTTCATGCTTGTGTTGCTCCCCAACTCCTTTTACTTCTGAATGTTGCTCACAGGTTCAAAACCTTGGGGATCTCTGCCTAGCGTGACGCATCCTTGAGTTTTCAGGGAAAGATCAACTCTATGTGGATTATCAGAGGAAGAAGTACTAGGGTTACCAACTTTCCTCCCAATGCGAGGAGAGGCGTGACATAATGGAGGTGGGATGTGATGTAGGAGCGGGACAATGACATGGTGATCCGCGATTGGATACATGCACAAAACTTCCAGTTGGGGCCCATGATGTAACCATCAGCACATGATCTTTCTGGATAATAAATGTCATACCTGTATGATTGTTAGTTTTTTATTTGAGCAGAATGCCAGCACCTACCCCTTTGAATGAAGGACCTAGAATTCCCTAAAACATTCGGCAGGAGGAAGTCAGGACAAATGCCTCTTCCCTTAAAGAATAGCACAGCAGGGGTCGGTCTGTAAATATAGATCTCATGTAATATTTCTGTTTGTTGCTACATGGATCTATGATTTAAGAACTGAAGCCAAGACTATTCCTCTATACCTATGAGAAAGTATAATGGAGTGGGCTCATTTTAGTCGAGTAAATGGCAATAGCAGTAAATGAAATGACTGAACGTTGGGTGCAGGAGAAGGTTACTGGAAGTCTGACTTTGAACTAAGTTGCTTAGCAAATGAGTATAATTTAGTTCAGTTCCGTCAGGGCATTTATCTGTTCCCAAGCCTTGGTTCATGGTACCACCTATTAGCACACCTTACATAACTCCACCACGTTCTACATGGAATACATCGTTATGAGCTTGTTCTTTCTTTTCCATGGCCGAGTGCTTGTCATACCTCACATTCTTCTTTGTTCCTTGTATTTGGGTTTGTCCATGTGTTGTGGTTTACTGTTGCTTTGTATTTCCCCACTTCAGATGTGTTGTTTTTGTATAGGGGATAAATAGCCTGCGCTAGAAGAGCCAAATTTCCAGTTTGAAAAAAAGAAATTCTTCTCTTAAAGTTAGCAGGAGTGGCATTTTTGCAGCCCTCGATAACCAGCATGGAGCTGCTGCCTGAGACAAGTTACTCAACTCATCGGCACAGCGCCCCTGAAGTTCTGTTATCATTCAAACTATTCATTTTGTCATATTTGATGAAGAATCAATATCACATTCAGGGTTGGACTGGTCAGGTCAAGAAGCAGAGAATCTGTTGAGAATCATTTTTGTCAAGTTCATCTTCTTCATATTTTCAATACAGGCCCAAATATAACACCTATATTTAAATGCCTTTATAACAGGTATGGATGTTTTAATAAAAAAATGATTTGGGTTTTTATGTGTGTGTGACAATTTCCCTTTAAATTTGGCCTAATATGTCAAGTTTTCAGGGGGGCCAGTCGAACACTGATCACCCTGTGAAATAAAAATTTTCTTTCATTTACTTACAACTGCTTTGGTTAAAAACCCATATTTTTGTTCAAACATATTTAGTTGAAATGTTGGGGAATACACTGCAGATGTGATTCAGGCTTTTAATCATTTATTTTAGTTTGACAAATAAAAGCCTGTGTTTTGCAAAGCGCTTGTACGGGATACTACAGTTACTCATTAAACCCGCATATTCACATATGTGCGATAAACGGGTTCCATCTACTTTTATGAATCCATTTACATGTGGCCCATAATTTAAAGGAAAACTATACCCCCAAAATGAACACTTAAGCAACAGATAGTTCATATCATATTAAGTGTCATATTAAAGAATCTTACCAAACTGGAATATATATTTAAGTAAATATTGCCCTTTTACATCTCTTGCCTTGAACCACCATTTTGTGATGGTCTCTGTGCTGTCTCAGAGATCACCTGACCAGAAATACTGCAGCTCTAACTGTAACAGCAAGAGATCACCTGACCAGAAATACTGCAGCTCTAACTGTAACAGGAAGAGATCACCTGACCAGAAATACTGCAGCTCTAACTGTAACAGGAAGAGATCACATGACCAGAAATACTGCAGCTCTAACTGTAACAGGAAGAGATCACCTGACCAGAAATACTACAGCTCTAACTGTAACAGGAAGAGATCACCTGACCAGAAATACTGCAGCTCTAACTGTAACAGGAAGAGATCACCTGACCAGAAATACTACAACTCTAACTGTCACAGGAAGAGATCACCTGACCAGAAATACTACAACACTAACTGTCACAGGAAGAAGTGAGGAAGCAAAAGACACAACTCTGTCTGTTAATTGGCTCATGTGACCTAACATGTATGGTTTGTTGGTATGGTTGTGAGTACAGTGAACCCTAAGATCCCAGGGGGCGGCCCTTATTTTTTAAAATGGCAATTTTCTATTTATGATTACCCAATGGCACATACTACTAGAAAAGTATATTATTATTATGAAAATGGTTTATTTACATGAAGCAGGTTTTTACATATGAGCTGTTTTATGCAATATCTTTTTATAGAGACCGACATTGTTTGGGGGGTATAGTTTTCCTTTAACAGCATCAGTTATTGCATAACAATGGCTGGATACACAAATAATATACAATAACAACAAATAACCTGCAAAATTTATTCTTACTGATGTCACATTACTAAAAATAGAAATGAATTGCGGGAAGGAATATTTGTCAAAATGCAAACTTGTGACTTTTTGAGTTTTCCTTCATTTCTTTAATTTAATGTTGATTGATTAAAAATGTAAACAAAACTGGAACACAGAGAAACCGCATTCTACTCATCGTTATCAATGAGTCTGCCATTTGGATAACTCAAAAAATCATTGAAAGAGACACTTTAATTTTGCCCAGGACAACTCTCATTGACTTCTTAATCAACTCACCAGCTTTTAGATGGTGAATTCTTACATTACAGTCTTTTGAGTTTACTGCGCTTAATAAATCTCTAACATTCCAGTTTCTCAAACTCTAATTCAAGTCAGTGAGTTTTAGCACAAAAAAAAACAAGAAATGCTTCTTAAGTTCCAGAAACTTGATTTGACTTCCAGTAGAGCTCAGAAGACTTGCTCTAGTAATAAACAAGAGTGCTGTGTTCCTCCAACCATTTCCAATTTTATTTAAGTTATTAATTTATTTCTACCATTGGCTTATGCAACACTTACAATATTTAACACTGTCTGCAGAAAATGTAGTCAAAGTGGGGCCTTGATGGTGGGTTGTCTCGTGGAAAACATGGAAAACAGCCATTGAACATCATTAAATTGACAACATTTTATCTGTGCTGAAAGAAAGCCTTTGTATTCCTAAACTTAAAACACAATTCCAAGAACAATGAAAAAAAAAGACCTAAGCAGCCATTATCCCAAATGAAAGCTCATTAGAATGACGTCACATAGTAGGAAATGCTGTACAAGAAATACACAGTAATGAAAACAATGGTTTATGATATGTCTATCGAGTTAGACTTCATTATAACAAAATCGGAAGCTTTGCTCACATGTGCTGGGGTTATTGGTGCTTAGATGTTGCATCAGTTGAATTTTCTGGACAAAACAAAAGTAAGGATCTCAAAACATCTCCAATTCATGGTAAAATTGGTTTCAACTAAGAAGAACTTTAATATACCTGTGAAGAAAGATGGTCCAGTACGAAAGAATATAAGAGATGTTGGACCAAATATCTTTTAATAGAAAGAAACTAAAAAAACATTAACTGATACAGTAATAAAGAGCAGTTCATTTCCTATTGATAACAGT
Source organism: Xenopus petersii (assembly GCA_038501925.1). NCBI lineage: Eukaryota > Metazoa > Chordata > Amphibia > Anura > Pipidae > Xenopus > Xenopus petersii. Next base: position 175,285,910 of record CM076680.1, on the reverse strand, counting down.
CATGGTGGCCGGGAAGTGTGCACTTTAAGGAAACAAGATACCAGTAACATTTCCAGGAAGAATCAAAATTCCTTAGATGCACAAATAAGATCATCATCGCTTTAGCGGATATGCAAGAAAATGTTTAGATGTTGGGTGGTGGGTTCTTTTTTCCATCTGTTTATTTTCTTCTTGCTTCCAGACAACAAATCAAGAACACATTTCAATTAGAAAATGACCAAGACAAAATGGTGAAGGTATTTTATTACTATAAGCAGGAAATGGACAACCACGGATGCAAAGATATGGTAAACTGCTCTCACATATCACTTCTTTTGATTAGAGAAGTCCCCCAGTCATATTTAGATGCCAAAGCCATGACACTAACCTGATTATTCTCCTGGAAGACCTGGATATGATAAAACCTACAACACAAGTATAAAGGTAGAATTCCATCAGGGAATGAAAAGACAACTCAACAGCAGATATGTCCCTAAAACCAGGATTACCACTTTTAAAATGAAAACATCTTAAAAAGGAAAGAATTAAGCTAAAAAGTAGCTGCAGGATCTTTAGGAGAGGCCAATGATAAAAAATAGAGTGGAATTTCTTCTATGTACTTTGAACACTTGTGATGTGTCATTTAGTCAATGCAGGGCCGGAACTAGGGGTAGGCAGAAGAGGCAACTGCCTAGGGCGCAATGTATGAGGGGCGCTGGGCAGCTGCCTCTTCTGCCTACCACTAGACCGGACACATCTTCTACCCAGCTTGTGCGCTCCCCTAGCTAGCACATACGTGCGCAACGTCACCACTCATGCACGCGCGACACCACACATATGCGCGAGCCACAGGAGAAGGAGGGGGCGAGCTGACCTGATGGGTTGCCTAGGGCGCCCGACCGGCCTGGCCCTCCTCTGAGTCAATGTACTTACTGCAGATACTGTAGGCTGAGATGGGGATTCCACCCAACGAACATCTGGAGAAGATGGAGAAGGAGTAAATTGTGAGAAGCATGGCATAACTGCAAAAACACAATGACACATCTCACAGACATGGCGGATACCTATTTTATTCTGTGAGAATATTTGGGGTCAGATTTATCAAGGGTCGAATTTGGAGTTCATGCAAGTTATCTAAAACTCCCATGAACTCGAAATTCAACCAATTGCAATTTATCAGAAAAATCTAATTTTTGAAACTCGGGTGAATAGGATCGACCCGCAAACTTGAATCAAATTCAAATCAAATTAGATATGAGTTTTTTTCTCAGAAAAATCTCGAATGTCAGGAAGGCTGCAAACAACTCCAAATTGATCCCAGGACATCTTCCATAGGCTAAAACAGCAATTTGCATTGTTAAGGTGCAAATAGTCGAATTCGAGTTCTTTTTCTATTTTCAATAAAACCCCATTATTGGGTTACTGTGGCAAAATGTAATGTTTGCATTTATGAATGAAAATACTGGGGGCCATACTCATGGATGATTCCCACTCATTATTAAGGAAAGACGTGTCAGACAATCCCCTGCTCTTTGTTGCTTAGTCCTACATAGGATTTACATAGCTGGCGCCCCTAGGCCCACTGCTGTTTGTCGCCCCTGTCCCCTCCCCTTTATTTGTGCAAATTTTCATCATCTTTACTGGAGCAATGGGGATTGTGCACGGGAAATTTAGAAAATCATTGTATCTCCAGCCCATTCCCAGTGTTTTTGATCTAATGTGGCTGGGTATGGATGGGCAGCATGCCGCCCCCCTAAAATCCTGCTGCCCTAGGCCCGTGCCTAGATGGCCTTTCCACAAATCCGGGCCTGTGTTTAGTGTTTTCTGAGAAATTTCCTAAGAACATATGTGGGGACAATGTGTCTGTTACACACTATATTGAGCCGATCTCTCGCTGTTTACAGCACTGCAGCCTGTTGGCTAATGACAGTCAGAGAACTACAGTCATGATGGCATGGGACTGATGTATTGCAGAACTTGAAGGACCCTCCAGCTGCTTTGTTGATCATTCATGTTTCACTGTATCAGTAATATTGCAGAGAAGTTCAAATAAAATGCTACCCTGCTGTAATTTTAAGAAGATCTAGGGCAACAAATACACAGTCCTTCAATATGTCAATAATGTCCTTTCTGTTAGATTTCCAGGTACATTTAGAAGAGATCATAAGCATTCAAGTGTCACTCTCAATGGGCTCTGGACTTGCCATCCATTGCTTAATTCCTGAAATGGGCTGGATGCTCCATACTTTGCAAACCCATTGTTCTGAATTCACCCAAATAATTTAGCCTTTTAGGTTCAAAAGGTGCCGCATCCCAAGCAATGCCCTTTAATCTCTTCAACAGATAATTACAGCAGAAACGGCAGTGGGAATCCAGATTAATATGGAGGTGATGTCGATTTATCGACCCTCCACTTTCCAGAAATACATTTTCAATAAAATAGTTTGGTGACCATTAAAGACCTTCCATTAATGCATTAACAACTGCTTTTTGAACTAATTGGTCTTGGTAATTCTGTTTGTAGGTGAATAAGAACCTGGCTAAAGGATCATGTACACAGGGAACTTATCAAGGTTATCTCTCTGCTTGATTTATTAATGCCTTTGGGTGACACTATAAGCAGTTTATCTGTGTTTGCTAATGACACAAACCAATGCAGGCCAATTAAATCCATCCTTAATACTTATACCCTTAGTGGGACATGGCTAGGTAAGTCCTTGAAGGAGAAGACATGGGGTGGGTTGTGTAGTGTAGTTTTGGTCTCCAGTGTTTAAAAAGGAAAGAAAAGAAATAACAAAGAAAAGTAATTAAGTTGATAAAGTCTAAAGAAGGTTTTGGTCATGAGGGAAGGTTAACCAAGTTGGGATTGGTTACAATGGAGAGGAGGTGCTTCAGATAGGGCAAAGAGTTGGGTGTCTGGACTCATACAAATTGATCCAGAGACTAGTGGTGTAAATAGATGCTACTGGGCCCCACAGCAAATTCAGTTCAGGGCCCAAACACATTTCATATTTCAAAAACATGGAAGCAGATTAATTTGCTACTGATTATCTCAACTCCAACTGTGAATCCACACATCACTCCCTAGGTACAATGTTATCTGTCACCCCCACCAAAGAACAGCTCTGTGACCCTCTTTGGGACAGTGACCCCAGCATTTCATGACACAGTGACCCCAACATTTCATGATGCTTGGTCCCAGCTTTCTAAGACACAGTGGCCCTAGAGAAATATGAAAAAGTGAGCGGACCCACACATTTATGACATAGTGACCCTAGAAATATTTGATACAGTGAGTGTGCCCAGTATTATGTTACACAGTGACCATATAGAGCAGTAATTGAAGACACAGTGGCCCCAATAATATATCACACAGGGGTTCCAGCATTTTAAGACACAGAGGCCCAACCATTTCAAGACAGAGTAACCCCAGCATTTCATAACTGTGACCTACAAAGGCACACAAAAAAGCACATTAAAAAAAAAAAAAAAGGTATAGCGCAGGTAGGATGTTTTTTGCCTTCAACCTTTATAGAATTGCCACAGGTCTCCTTGCTCCATTTCGGAAAATGTACTGGTCCAAACCTTATTTGTTATGGGTAACTACCAGGAGCAAGCGGTGCTTTTGTTATTACATTAACTGCTTTTTGTTCTGTCTTTTTGTTTTTTAATCTACACTGTATCTGTGATTGTAAGCTCATATATTTTATATCATGTAGTACAGCAAAAAATATATATTATCCCTCAGGCGAGATGTATTTGTGTCAGGCACAAAAGAGGGAAGGGTTGCATGTTATTGAAGTCAAACTGCCAAACATAATTAATATCACTTGGAATAATAAGTCATAGGGAGGCAGAAATAAAAACTTATAAATATAAATCATTACAGTGCTGAAAGGCAAGGGATACTGTTCTATTATAGAATAAATATTGATATACTGTATATAGGGAACAGTGTTTTGTTAACATTACAATATCATGGAACTGCTCTGTGGCTTCTACAAGACATCAGCTCATGGTTATGTTGGTCACACAACTCCTAGGTGGCTTTTAATAATAAAGGGGGGATAGAAGATCTTGACACTGTCATGAAAGATTTGAAATGCCTGTTTATTCAAAAGGTAAGTTCATGTCCGCTTCAGGGCCAGGGTGATTCGTTTTCCTTGTTTCCTTGTTTTCTCAAGTTATTGATTTTGGCCCTTGGCAGTTTAGGGCCCCACACCTAGAGGCTGATGACACTTAACAAGTGTTGCATACTGGTGGAAGCCCTCCACTCTGGAACTTATACACTGTAAATATAATAAATATAATAAAGGCACTTGCAGAGGTTGAACACTGAAGAACAAGGAGAAGACAGAGGGAGGATGAAGACAACACATTAAGGAACAGGAAGTATATGGATGTTTGAGGTCAATGAGACTGAATATGTTGGATATAACTTAATTATATTTGTATGTGCATCAGCATATGGTTTCATTTTGTTTTCTTAATCGTAAATAGACCAACCATAGCTCTTTGTATGTTGAAACCTATGAATTGTACAGAAGTTATGGAATCTTCTACTTCAATAGGAAATTCTAAAGCAGGAAGAGGATTAACCTAAAGGAATAAACAGGAAGGATATGGTAGGTGTAATATTGTATTTCATATTATTAAATAACTTCATGTATAATATGTAATCAATCGACAGAGAAAATAACTTCATGGGAAAAGGCGATCATTAAATGTGCTGTGGATTAGACCAAAGGAAAAAGAGGCATGACAGGACAAAAGATGGCGGAAGGTAATATTGTGAAACTAAATTCAGTGTCTGTATAGAAAATGACCTTATTCCCAAAGTTCTCCCAAATTGGAAAAATAGCTGTTTCCATTAAGCTTAATGAATGCTGGCATACAGATAAGCACATTTCTAAACATCCTGTAAATATCTACTTTCATCCATCCCAAATTTCACTCTAGTTAGCCTTCAACAAATCCTTTAAACAAGACATCCTTTTAGGGGTTCCTTTTCAATAGTATTTTTTCTTACTCCCTTGACCCATTAGAACTTTGATTTTCAGACTTCCAATATGCTTTGATACAATTATCTTGGAAGCCCAATCGTCAAGTTTGACCTCCAGAATAATAGACAAGAGCCAATAGACATTCTTCCCAAATTTCACTCTAGTTAGCCCTAATTAACACCCTTCTTGGGGGGGGGCTTAATTTTCTTTATGGATCACAAAGGTTGTCCCCATACTGTGACAACTAATGTTGAGGCTGTTGACAAGAAACCCTACTAGATAAGCCTGCCTTTCATTAGATTCCCCTCTCTTATTCCTGGTATCAAGATCCCTTTTTTTCTTGTTTGAAACTACTTTAAAAAAAATCACTTTTTCTGCCCCCCCCCCTTGACCCCTAGAACCTTGATTTGCAGACTTTCTACATGCCTTTATACAATAATCCTGGAAGCCCAATCTTCAAATTGGGTCACCAGGATAATAAACAAGAGCCAATATAAATGCTTTCCAAATTTCACTCCAGTTAGCCTTCAACTAAAACCCTAAACAAAACTCTTGGGGGCCCACAATTGGCCCTATTTTCTTTAAGCATCAGCCCTATACAAAGGTTGTCCCCATACTGTGACAACTATGTTGAGGGTGTTGGAGAAAAACACTGCTAAATAAGCCTCTCCTCTCTTATTCCCTTTTAATAATATCAACATCCATTTCTTTCTTGTTGGAAACGACTTGTTTTTCCTATCACCCATGACCACTTGAACCTTGATTGGTGGACTTCCTACATGCCTTCATACAACTGTCTTTAGCGGTAACATACGCTCTATGCATTGGGTACATATTGTACAGTCTTTGTGGGGCTTTTATTCCCTTTACATTGTCTCATAAATTTCTGTGTATTCTCTGGTGCACCTTGTTAGACTTATATAAATTCATATCCACATTTAAAACCTTGATATATAAGAAGGAAGAATTACACTGTGTGTCGACCACGGCTGAAAATTCTATGCAGCCTCTGTTTTTGAGTGGATGCTTTTCATTTCCCCAAACAAACTTGAAATGTTTTCCTTGATTAATTTTAATGAAAATTACAATCATCTGATGATATAAAACATATACCATTCTAAGTTATATAATATTCTATCCTCAAAGACATCTTTAGAGAAAACTTCAGCTGCAATTACTGGATCAGGGGAGTCAATTTCCAAAATCAATCCAATTCTCTCCATGATCTGCCCTTTCCAAATTTATGATACCAGTTGGCACAGAGAATGTTAAGAACATTGGAAAGAAGCATTTACATTTGAAAAACTTTCTTCATTTAAACACAGCCAGAAATACATTTAGGCTGAAGTTAATCATTTTAGCTGCCCCTTGTGTCCTTTCATAATTTATTGCGTCTCACATCAGCTCGCAGACTGAGTAAATCACTTTTTAATGTGTAAGTTACTCGTGAAATAGGCTTTTATCCAACTTTGAAAAAGTTAGAAGTTCTTTTGCTCAGTGGAGAGTTAACTAGCAGTTTGTTTAACTTTTAGTTCAACTTTCACTTTTTTTACAGAAGTTTATTTTAAATTCAATTTACATTAAGAGACACATTTATTAAGGACCAAGTTGTGTTTTCCACAAAAAAATCAAGGTTTCGAGGTTATTTTTCAATTAAAAAATTGGGTTTTTTTTTTTGGGTTAAAACAAACTCAAATTTTTTGAGATTTATTTTAACCCGACCTGGAAATAGCTTGAATCTGAAAATACACCATCTAAAATCTGTCGAGGTCTTGTAGAATTCAATGGCAGAGGTCCCTTTAACCACTTGAACATGTTAATAGCCTTCATGATGCTCGAAAACTCAAATAATTTAAACAATTCTAGTTTCTTGCCGCAGAAAACTTGATTCCATTCAAGCTTTTTCTTAAATCAGAAACCATTCGATTGGTTAGTTCATTTAAATAATTTGAGGTTTTAAAAAGCTCACATAACTGTTTGATAACTATGCCCCAAAAACTATAGAATTTTTTTCCATGGGTTTTGTTGTGCTGGGGGAAAAATCACGTTTTTTTACAGGGAAAAATATAAAAAAAATACACCCAATAATTTGGTGTATGAAAAATATGCATAAAAAAGCCCATTGACTCCAAAACATGTGTATCTGTGATTTTGTGAATTTTTCAGAAAAGTGAAATCGGACAGTTTTGCTCTTCACTAACTAGCTTAAAAACTAGCTTTTAAAAATTATGCTCATTGCTCACAACACACAATTCCATAGTAGGTTTAAGTGGGTTTCTCCAAAAGGACCACATAAAACATTATGAATAAAAGTAGAGGACGATTTATACATTTGTTTTTTCAGTCAAAAAAAAACTTGATTGCCATCACATTGTTCCACTTATTTTTAAAAATTATACTTTTTTAAAAAGCTCAAATTATAAAAGAGCTTGAATGTTGAAAATACTATTTTATGGAAGCTCACCAGGTTTCAGTTGCCAAATTATCGTTGTCCAAGTTGTTTGAAACTGATAGATCTAAAAAAAACTAGAATTTGAAAATATTTACATTTTTGTTTTTTTTTTGCCAAGATTTGCAGGGTAAACTTAAATTTAAATCTTGATACATTTTCCTCTTATGCTTATGAATTTTTAAAAATGCAAATGTATGCACTTACTTTATGAGATGAACTATTGTAGTAAAGTTAGGCAAATATATATATTTATTGAAGATCAACAAAAATAGTTTCAACTAAACTTTGAGAGACTGGCTATGGAAAGGAAAAGCTCTTATCAATTAGTGCAGCTGTGCAGAGCTATTCCAGGAGCAACAACATGACTTCAAGATCCAGTATCCGCCTTGCCAATGAAGCAGAACAATACCTCACACTGCTCATAGCATAGCATGAGCAAAAAGTGAAAGCATGTGGCTACACCCAGAGAGTCATCCCAAATGTCCCTGCAGGGGTTTGCTTTGGTTTCAAAGGAAAAAGATCAAAACAGGCAATCTAGAAAAATTCCAATGATGCTACCAGGCTGGGTGTCTGAGAATAATATTGGACAAGATGAGGATCGTAGAGCCGCCAGTTTCTGCTTGTGTTCCTGACATCTGCATCCACATTCTTCTCGGCACATTCTTCTACACTGTGCTAAAAAAAGACTCCAACATTAATTTGGCAATCCAATGGAAGCAAATATTTGTTTAAGCAAATATTCTGCGTGTTTCACAAGGAATGGTGGGGGAGTAATTTATTTACATTCTTTTCCACTGTTTTTTAGGGTTTTTTTCTGCCTTGTCTACAATCCAGTGAATGTGAGATAAATATCAATATAAGAATGGGAATTGCAGTAATATCTTACTGAAATCGTATCATTTTTACAAAATTTAAATGCCTTGAACCATTTTTGAGAACTTTTAATCATTTCTTTGAGGATCCATAGATAATAATGGACTTTATCAAGTCTGGGGTTGACAACAGATCATCAAAAAAAGTGAAAAAGGACCTAACCCAAGTAAGATCAGATCAGGCTGATGAAAAAGGGTCTCTTCCCTTAATTGGCTATCTGTGCTACTATCTGCTCATTTAGAGAAGTCACCAAACAAGTCTCTGTGCTTGATCTGGCCCACAACCTAAACAATCAAATCATATTATCAGATAATCAGGAGATGGCTACATCCATGATGCTCCATGGTCTCCATCCATGATTGGTTTTGGAAGCCATCATTGTGGCCTCATTCATGAGTGAATAAGCTTTTAACTTGGACAGGAGTCAGCAGGCAATATATCACTGTGTATGGCAAGCTTATGCATTATATAGTAGGTGCTTTGTGTAAGGAGTGTTTATAAGAGGGGTATGAACCATAAGGGTAAAGTATTAATCAAAAGAAAGAAAGGGTTCACCAGCCACTTGTGTCAGGAGCGTCCTTATATGCCCAAGACCCACATGCAATGATGTGACACGCCCGGTGCAAAGGTTCAATGCCCGATTATAGGATTTTTTAAAGCTTTCCTGGGTGTTCCTAAATTTGTATTATCTGTGTTCCTGGAATTTCTGACCTTGTCTGAACCTGAGACTTGCTTCAGTTCTGCCTGCCTTTGAACTATTGGCTGGAAATTGAGGATGGCTACTTCTGGTCCCTTTCTGGTTACTGCAAACTTGGACTTTATCCCCAAGCTTCCTCCTTGGTCCGGACTTCTCTGATTGGAGCCAATAGGCCCCTGACAACTTGAAAGCGTGATGGAGAATGTTCAAGGGCTTAACACAATATGGCTACCTTATATTGTTTCAGTAAACAGCAGAATAAATGAGGTAGACAAATTTGCCCATGTTCTACCCATAAACGTGAGTGCACCTAAAGCTTTATTCTTTGGACTTAACACAGCCTGGAGTATCCAGTGATGGCATTTCACCAGTCTAATGACAGTTTCTCACTAAGGGACAGAGGGTGCAGGCATTCTGCTTCCTAATCCCCCATCATGGCAGCCCTTTTGTAATCGTCATGATGAATGCCAGGGAGGCTTCAATAAATACATTTTGTGTGCAGTTCCTTATACTGAAACCACTAGATCAGGGGTGTCCAAACTGCGGCCCGAAGGCCAAATGCGGCCCAGGATGCATATGAATGCGGCCCAACTTGGTTCCCGGGGAAACGTCATGTCGCAGAGGATATATGAGGAGGGGGGACTCTGCCCATTGCCCAGTTAGCAATAATAATATAATAATAAGTCTATTTAATATCCAAGTGTCCCATATTCCAGTGTATAGCTCCATCTGGTTATCCAACTGGCATTGTAGTTCTTTTCTGTGTTTTTCCTTTACTTTTACAAATCAGACGTGTTTGTGTATTTCATATGTGGCCCCAGACAATTTTTCTTTTTCCAATGTGGCCCTGCGAGCCAAAAGTTTGGACACTCCTGCACTAGATCCACCACGTGCTGCAGATTTCCTGGTATTGTACATTTAGCTGCGGTCCCAGTAGCTGATGTTGAGAAAACATTGCAGGCAAGGGCTGAATTAAAAGTCTAACAAAATCATGTTTCAAGTTTATCCAAGTGGATTTGAAAGCAGTTTGTGCACATCTGGCCAAAAATAGCTTGCAACACCTTCCCCTTCAATCATATGCTGATTGCTATCATACACAGCTGTAAAGAAGCTGTTGCGCAAACAGTTGTGAAACAATTTTAATGGCACCGATTTCTATAACAAGGCACTTTTTCTACGCGTCTTAAGCTCTCACCTTCAACAGCTGTCACTGTCTGCATGCCAATATTTGCCTGCTGCCTGTGGGCTTTGCAGGCATGAGAGCAAAGGAAGGGAGAGAATTCCCGTAAGGCTCATTTACTGTAGAAGTGCAAGGAGAAAAGTGTGAAAAATGTTTACAAATTGCCATCTCATGGCCACAACACAACATTACTTCATAGAATTCTAGCATGATTGTGTCTGGATCGGATCAAAATTATCTCTGCATGTGAAAAAGTGTTCTGTGTCTATTGATACACTCCACTGTGGGGTCTCGGGAGCTACCACCACCTTTGAGGTTCCCCTGAGTTAATAGGGTTTCCCTGCATCCATAGGGTGCACTGCAAGTAACATAGTAAGTAAGGTTGAAAAAAGACACATGTCCATCGAGTTCAACCTTTTTTTTTTTTTTATTAACTACCTATCTGCCAGTTGATCCAGAGGAAGGCAAAAAAAAACCATCTGAAGCCTCTCCAATTTGCCTTAGAGGGGGAAAAATTCCTTCCTGACTCCAAAATGGCAATCGGACTAGTCCCTGATTCATCCAAATAGATTGCTGGTGTGCCCTTAAAGAATGGCATCATCATTGTGTGTCCACAACTGTGGTTGCACTGCAGGAGCCCTAGGAAGGTCTGAACTGGTTATTGAGTTGAGGGCAATGGATGAGAGGGAAAGAGTAGAACCTGGGCAAAACATGAACTTGAATAAGTTGATTTATATTTTTTGAAGCGGCTTAGTCTTTATCCAGAGGAAGAAGTCAGTACATTATTCTGAAATAAGAGTTTCTTGTCCATTAGGAAAAAGAAAGGAAGTCAACCATTTTAAGGTGTCATGCATAGGTTAATTGGGTGTGCCACCAGGGCAAACAGATTGAGAATGTTGAAGAGGGTTAACACAGCATTGATGCCTTTCTAATGTTTCAGTTGCTCCAGCAAATGTCTGGCCTACAAGGTCTGTATGGAACATTGGCAGACCTGCCTGGTCCATGAACTGACCATAATCCATTGACAGCATAGGATCAGCAGGGCACCGTACAAACTTAGCTTAGATACATAATATTATTGGCCTGTCAATGTTCCACTTCTGGTCCAAAAGGAGAAATACATTGAAATTGTGGCTATGGAATGATGAAGTGCATTCTAATAAGAGGTTGATGTAAGAAATAAAGATATGGGTTACCGGTGTGCATCAGAGACTCATTGGGTCTGTGTGGTGCAAAATAGACATACAGTATTTGTCTCCTGGACCCTGGGTTTGGATGACGTTACTTCTTGTATTCTCATGGAAGTTTATGATAATGTCACATCTGGTCCTATGATGGCCACTGGGTAGAGGGTTGCAGATAAAGCTGACATTGGTCAGATTGGCTAGGGCATCAATATGTAATACCATACATAGATTTACCTATACTAGATATACCATGACCTGGATGAATGAAAATCGTCATAGTCATAGGCCTTTCCCTGCTCTTCAGCCACTAGTTCACATAAGATTCTTAAGAACCAAATGTATATTTTTACAGCTGTTTTAGTTTTTGCTTTCAACATGTCATAGATGGATATAGCGAAAGGCAATTTGGACCCATCTGATAATTAGATTATATGAAGGAAAGATGTATGTTTTCATTTCAGTTTTCTGTAAAGTACCGGAACACCTGGGTAATCTTTTCTTTTTGTTCAGAAAATCATTATGAAGGATAGTTCTGGCAGAAGAATACATAATATAGGAAAAACATGGCTTCCCTGCGACTGATGGGAAAAAGCCATTGTCCATCTACCCTCATTTATGTAAAATGTCCCTGTTCAGGGGCATTTCACATAAATAAGGGTAAATGGGACAATGGCTTGTTCAGCTATAACTCGTATTATTTAGGGAAATTGCACCCAATGAGATAATGGTGATTGCCCTGAATCTACTGGTGCAATTGAGGTTTGGCCTATTTTTTGCTTGGAAACACCATTTAGGATATTTTTGATAAGAATGTCTATTTGCCACCATAAATATTCCTTAAAGCAAAGCTTAAAAGCAAGTAGTCTGGGCTTTGGGGCAAATGCTTATAGGCTGTCTTTGATATTGTTATAACTGTACCTGGATGACGATGACGATATGTCACCTGTAACATAGTTAAAGGGCACCTATCAGCAAAATGTTCCCCCCACACACAAAGAGGAAGCCTTGTTAGGACACATGATTATAATGATTGAGTAACCAAGTTCTGTTTATTGGTGCCCTTCAACATAGTTAAGCGGTAAGGGAGGCCTGACCACATGCTGGCATTTGATGACCACCTGCTCTTTTATTGTTGCTGAGCAACCTAGGAGGTTTGGCCAGCCAGGGCAAAAAATATATTAAGAAGGTCCCATTATTTATATGAAGTAAAACCATTCAACATCGACTTTTGGTGGGTGCTAGGAGTTCAACTACAACAGCAGCTGAAGGGTCCCTGGTTATCTGTGAAAAAAAGTTATTATCCTACTGTCAACTTCTTGCCCTACTGTGTCCATCTTGTTCTACTGTCTGCATCTTGTTCTACTGCTTACATCTTGCCCTACTCTCTGCATCTTGCCCTACTGTTTCCATCTTGTTCTACTGTCTCCATCTTGAATTACTGTCTCAGTCTTGTTCTACTGTCTCCATGTTGTTCTACTGTCTTCATCTTGTTCTACTGTCTGCATCTTGTTCTACTGTCTCCATCTTGTTCTACTGTCTCCATCTTGTTCTACTATATGAATTTTGTTCTACTTTCTGCACTTGTTCTACTTAGGGATGTAGCGAACTGTTCGCCGGCGAACTAGTTCGCGTGAACTTCGACTGTTCGCGTCCGCCGAATGTTCGCGAACGTCGCGCGACGTTCGCCAATTGGTGTTCGCGTTCAATTCGAAGTAAAATTTCGTTCGACCATTCGACCGTTCGATCGCTAAAATCGAACGATTTCCATTCGTTCGAACGATTATAAGCATTCGATTGAATTAAAATCATTCGATCGAATAGCTTCGATCGTTCGATTCGAACGAAAATCCTTCGATCGTACGAATAAAATCCTTCGATCGTTCGATCGAACGATTTTATCGAGCGTTCGAAGTTCGCGAACTGTTCGCGAACTGTTCGCTTTTTTGCCGGTGTTCGCGAACGGCGTTCGCGAACACATTAACGGCAGTTCGCTACATCCCTAGTTCTACTGTCTGCATCTTGTTCTACTGTCTCCATCTTGTTCTACTGTTTCCATCTTGTTCTACTGTCTGCATCTTGCCCTACTGTTTCCATCTTGTCCTCCTGTCTTCATCTTGTTCTATTGTCTTCATCTTGTTGTACTGTCTGCATCTTGTCCTACTGTCTGCATCTTGTTCTACAGTCCTCATCTTGTTTACTGTCTCCATCTTGTTCTACTGTTTCCATCTTGTTCTACTGTGTCCCTCCTCCTGTCTCCATCTTGTTGTATTGTCTCCATCTTGTTCTACTGTCTGCATCTTGTTCTACTGTCTCCATGTTGTTCTACTGTCTTCACTTGTTCTTTCTCCATCTTGTCCTACTGTTTTCATCTTGTTCTACTTTCTCCATAGTGTTATACTGTTTGCATCTTGTCCTACTGTTTCCATCTTGTTCTACTGTCTTCATTCAACGGTCTCCATCTTGTTCTACTGTCTCCATCTTGTTTTACTATCTGCATCTTGTTCTACTGTCTGCATCTTGCCCTACTATTTCCATCTTGTCCTACTGTCTGCATCTTGTTCTGCTGTCTGCATCTTGTTCTACTGACTTCATCTTGATCTACTGTCTCCATCTTGTATTACTGTCTCAGTCGTGTTCTACTGTCTTCACTTGCCCTACTGCCTCCATCTTGTCCTACTGTCTTCATATTGTTCTACTGTCTGCGTCTTGTTCTACTGTCTCCATCTTGATCTACTGTCTTCATCTTGTTCTACTGTCTGCATCTTGTTCTACTGTCTCCATTCTACTGTCTCCTACTTGTCCTACTGTCTCCATCTTATATTACTGTCTCAGTCTTGTTCTACTATCTCCATGTTGCTCTACTGTCTCCATGTTGTTCTACTGTTTTCATCTTGGTCTATTATCTCCACGTTGTTCTACTGTCTGCATCTGGTTCTACTGCCTCCATGTTGTTCTACTGTCTGCATCTTGTCCTACTGTCTCCATCTTGTATTACTGTCTCAGTCTTGTTCTACTGTCTCCATGTTGCTCTACCGTCTCCATGTTGTTCTACTGTCTTCATCTTGGTCTACTGTTTCCTGCCTCCATGTTGTTCTACTGTCTCCAACTTGTCCTACTGTCTCCATCTTGTATTACTGTTTAGTCTTGTTCTACTGTCTCCATCTTGTATTACTGTTTAGTCTTGTTCTACTGTCTCATTGTTGTTCTACTGTCTTCATCTTGGTCTACTGTCTCCATGTTGTTCTACTGTCTCCATTCTACTGTTTCCACCTTGTTCTACTGTTTCCATCTTGTTCTACTGTCTGCATCTTGTTCTACTGTCTGCATCTTACTCTAGTGCCACCATCTTCCCCACACTATCAACATAGTGTTCTGCTCTACCTGCCACTCTTCCTTCAACTGATGCTGGGTGCTGCCCCCACTACCTCCATAAAGACAATTTTGTTACATCTACAATTCCTGAGTTCTCCAAAATCCATCCCCTGCAACTCTGTATTGTACATAGTGCAAACAAAACTGCACTCAGTAATGCATTTACTGTAACTATCAGTTTATTTTTTAATTGCACAGGTAGCCTTGATCAAATACTCATAGCCTGGTAACTAATAAACACATTTATATTAGATGATCCTTTACTGTAATGCAGAGCTACACAACTGTACTGAATAGGCAGCATATTGTGCGTAATACATACAATATTTATTGAATAATCTGATTCATGTTTTGAGTTGGGGGTCACTATTGCCACCTGCTGGTGTATAAACTGGAAAGAACTGATGGGACTATTAAAATTTGCTTAGAAGCATAAAATATCTGAAGTACAAAAAATTCACAGCTTCACATCTTAAAATAAATATTAATATAATGTGTATATTTAATAAGAATGTTTTCCTTGTAATGGTGTTCACAATACTGAAATATGTATACTCACATACACATTCACCTGGAGATACTTAAAGGTCCACCTTTAAGTTAACTTTTAGTATGTTTTAGAAGGCTAATTCTAAGCAATTTCTCAATTGGTCTTCATTATTTATATTTTTATAGTTTTTTTTAATTATTTGCCCTCTTCATCTGCCTTTTTCTGACCTCATCTAAAAACAAATGCTCTGTAAGGCTACAAATGTATTGTTATTGCTACTTTTTATTATTCAGCTTTCTATTCAGGCCTCTCCTATTCATATTCCAGTCTCGTATTCAAATCAATGCATGGTTGTTAAGGTAATCTGGACCCTAGCAACCAGATTGTTGACATTCCAAACTGGAGAATAAAAAGCTCGAAAACCACAAATAGTAAATTAAAACCAATTGCAAATGGTCTCAGAATATCCCTCTCTACATCATACTAACAGTTAATTCAAAGGTGAACAACCCCTTAAATGAATAAAGTTTGCAGTATTAATGCACCAATCAAAATTACATTTCTCTTATATAACGTGTATAGATTTTTTTCTTCTATCTTTAAGAGTATCATTGCAGCATTCCTCTGTATTCCTCTGTGTTTGAACATTGTTAAATAATGTGCCACTTGAATATGTGTAATGTAACTTTCTTAGAATATATTTACAGGGTCATTTGTGATTTAAAAGGTGCAAATGACTAAATAAGAAAGAAATAGCATTATAAAGTGTCAGGACGAAAAACAAAAGGGAAGGAAGTCACTTGCCCAAAGATCTTATACAGGGTCACACTGGCCTGGTAGAGATATCAGGGAATATTCCTGTGTACCCCAAGTTCAGTTCCCACCTGTGCTTCACTGCTGTCCCCACAATTACTCGTTAGTCTTGTCTTTAGTCCACTATTCTGTATCAGGGCCAATAACAGTGAGCTACCTTCCACAAAAGATTAGGGTTATAAAGTAGCAAGAGAAACAATATGTTGAAGGGGAAATGGGGCACAAAGGTAGAGGATGAATGTCTATAATACAATGTATATGTGCAGCGCCATTCTGCACATATACATAAAACACAAAACAAATGAGTACATTTTCCCTTTCCTATTGTACTTTCCATAATATATTACAGGTACCTGATTACATTTATTCATTTCTCAACTTTGTCCTACTGTCTCCATCTTGTTATACTGTCTGCATCTTGCCCTACTGTTTCCACCTTGTTCTACTGTCTCCATTCTACTGTCTCCATCTTGTCCTACTTCCTTCATCTTGTTCTACTGTCTCCATCTTGTTCTACTTTCTGCATCTTGCCCTACTGTTTCCATCTTGTTGTACTGTCTCTATTCTACTGTTTCCACCTTGTTCTACTGTTTCCATCTTGTTCTACTGTTGGCATCTTGTTCTACTATCTCCATGGTGTTCTACTATATACAAGGTGTTCTACTGTCTTCACTTGTTCTACTGTCTCCATCTTGTCCTACTGTCTTCATCTTGTTCTACTGTCAGCATCTTGTTCTACTGTCTCCATGGTGTTCTACTGTCTTCATTTTGTTCTACTGTCGGCATCTTGCCCTACTGTTTCCATCTTGTTCTACTGTTTCCATCTTGTTCTACTGTCTGCATCTTGTTCTATTGTCTCCATCTGTTCTACTGTCTGCATCTTGCCCTACTGTTTCCATCTTGTTCTACTGTCTCCATTCTACTATCTCCATCTGTTTTACTGTCTCCACCTTGTCCTACTGTCTGCATCTTGTTCTACTGTCTCCATCTTGTTCTACTGTCTCCATCATGTTCTACTGTCTCCATCTTGCCCTATGGTCCCCATGTTGTTCTACTGTCTCCATCTTGTTCTTCTGTCTGCATCGTATTCTACTGTTTCATCTTGTTCTACTGTCTCCATTCTACTGGCTCCATTATGTCTCCATTCTACTGTCTCCGTCTTGTTATACTATCTTCACCTTGTCCTACTGTCTGCATTTTGTTCTACTGTCTCCATATTGTTCTACTGTCTGCATCTTGGCATGTTGTTGTATCAGGATGAAAGTCTATTATACAACGTGTGAATGAGCAGGCAACCAATCACATGCACTGTTCCCCAATACACAATGTGCAATGTTCAATAAAAGATCCATATTTGCTCTTATCTATAAGACACACAAATGGACTGTTCCTGCTGCCCAATTCACATATCGACAGAGCCTTTGGCAAAGGGCCACTCTCCCAAATACAAAGAGCCTTTAATTACTGTATATGTGCAGCGCTATACTTCTCTTCTAGGCTGATGCTTCCTAAATAGCAAAAGAGAACTCTTTCCCTTTCACCAGGGCAAACAATATGGTGGCCAGTGCTCATATGTTAAAATAAGAAGATGCAGTGGAAAGGAAAATAAACATAAAACAAACCCTGCTTGCTTTCCTACTGTACTTTCCATAATAAATTACAGGCACCTGATTACATTAATATATTTCTCAACCATTTTATATAGATCGGAAAGCTCTCTTTCTCTGTATATATATATCAATTTATACAACAAGACACCTATAATATCAAACCGACTTTAGTGGAAGAATACAGGCTTTCCTTAGAAAAACCCATCATCTGAAAAGTAAACAGCATGTAGACTATAAATAATGGTAGTTGCACAAGCTAAAACAGCTGGCCAGGTATGTTGATTTTAGTGGAATTGATCACAGTAGTACAATCGGCTCTTTCTTGGACGTGTTTTCAAGAGTGTGCATGAACAGCAATGAGGATATGTAAATGTTTAAAGTTTACATTAAGCCAATATGATGTGATAACATCCTATTCAAAGTAGCACAAACACCTTTAACGAACAGACGAGGGGAAATAGATCATTAAAGGGGCATTAACTATGAAATGCAAGCTGTATTCATTTTCAGGCACACAGCTCCCCTGGAAAGTATCACTGGGAAACATGGCTATTTCAAATCCTTTCTTCTACCCCCAATGGAGATCTCAGAATTCAGTATGCAATTTAATACATGGTGCTAATATATGCTCAGCCACAGTTCAGATGGAATTCAGAAGACCAATGTCAGATCTGCAATCGTCAAGCTGTTTTTGAGTAGAAACTCTGAATGGCTGAAGTATGACGGGTTGGACATCCTTGACTAAGGCTTATGTCACGCGCAAAGGTTTATTGTGTTCTGCGCAGCAAGTCAGGATTGTGGCACAGAAATACACTTTTCTCAACAGCACGTAAAAGAATAAATTGTGAAGCTTTGTGTAACAAATATTGTAGAAACCCATACAGGTCTTTATGTAAACTTATGTCCAGAACAGTCAGTAAATGTCATGATACTATGCCAGTTTCTATTAGTAGATTAGCAGCAAAATGTGTTCATGAATTTCACAAAGTCAAATGAAGTATATGATTTCAGGTGCCTTGGATATTCTTATAACTAGTTGTAAGGTTGGGCCTCCACATATTTGGCTGGTTTAAAACCCCGGTCTGTGTAATGGCATTGGACTTCTCCAATGTGCCAAGTGGTAATTATGGGAGTAGCTGTGTTAATTGTCCATCTGATTCTGCCTCTGTTACTGTATTTGACCAGTTGCATGTTATTAACCAATTAGAGCAGTGATCCCCAACCACTGGCTTGTGAGCAACATGTTGGATGTTGCTCCCAGTGGCCTCAAAGCAGGAGCTTATTTTTGAATTCCAGACTTGGAGGCAAGTTTTGGTTGTATAAAAACCAGGTGTACTGCCACACAGAACCTCCTGTAGGCTTAACCTAGTGTTTTTGGAGAATATTCCCTTACTTTTGCTATTGTTGTTTTTGTTTACCACCGCCAACGTACCTGCTCAACTTCAGCCTTTAACAAACAATGTCCTGCCTGCTCCCTGTTGCTGACCTCGGCCTGTTTATAGATCTCAACCTGCCTATTTCTGGTTCCTCACCTCAGTTGGTCTAGGGACTTTGTCCTGGATGCCTCCAGTTGCTAACCTTTGCCTGTCTGTGGTTACCTCCTATTTTGTTTTTGGCTGGAGCTCTCTGTTACTTTCTACAAGCTTTCTGCAGGTCTTCATGTTTATATTAACAAATATGTTTGAATCAGTTTGGAGAGAAGTAGCATCATCTATAATGCCTAAAACACCACAGTGCCTATGAGAATACTACAGGGCCAAGTGGGGTAGAGTGTGGCAGGAGAGCTGGACCTGCCACACTCTACAATACTTGGCCCTGTAGTATTGTCACAGGCCCTGTGCTGTTTGAGGGTTTTGTAAGGTGATGCTACTTCTCTCCAAACGGAGTCCAACATACTGGTAAGGATTTCTGTGACAACAAAACCAATTCCTATTATGGACCCTGGAGAGATTTTCCCTGTGGATCACGGATTTAACGCAAGCAGTAAGAGAAGTACAGAATGGCTTTTATGTCTTGCAATAGGCAATTCAGGAATTTCATGCAACTGGCACTGCTACGGTGGCTGCTTTTCCCAGTATTATTGATAGTACTGTCCATCAATGTTCTAATACATCACATCTGCTTTATCATTTCCTACAACCCCAAATGTATGCTATGTAGCAACTGAACCCTGGAGCCATTATCTTTATTTTGGGTGGGAAGCACAATGATTGGGCTTATTAAATTATGGAACAAGATTGTCTATTACTGGCAGGTTCAAATACAACTGTAGGCATTATCCAGTTTGTATGCACCATCCCACTACTGTAGAGGCTGAATTGTGCTCACTCCCAACAAAGTTGTAGGACGGAGAAAGACTATACATCAAAAGGTCCATTGGCGTGCAGTAGAATGATGCTGATCTATCACTAACATCAAGGAGTCTCTTTCTAACTTTCTAATAGTCCGAACGTTGGCAAGACTTTCAGTTCCTGAATCCTTGGCGGAGCTTATTTAAGGGGTATATATCTTATCCACTTCGGATTTTTTTGCCTTTATTGATGCTGAACACCTACTGAAGAACTACTCTATGTGATCAATTGTCCTCAATCCGAGACTGTTGAGTGTTTATCTATTCTGTTCACAATCTCTATTACTCTTTGCCTTCCATTGCAGAGGAGAAATAATGCCCCAGTATTCTGGTAAGAGAAATTGCTTTATGTGCTTGACATTTGCCAATCAACACTGGATTCCTTAGAGCCAAAGAAATGTTCATATTCATACTACTTAATGTCCAAGCCTCTCTACTAGAATAACTTGAGGTGTTCCACTTCCTAGGCTTTTTTCCCCCTAATCCCTATTCACTTGATCATGATGGATTATATTTCTATGAGATTAAATTGTGTCCAGTGTTAAAACTCTAAACATTGGATTTGGCCCAAAAATGTTTTGGTAATAAAAGTTTGCATTACAAATGTTTGATGTTGTGACCTTTGTCTAGAAGCAAGACTTGAAATTCTAAACTGTTTATAACAACCTCTTCCTCCTCCAAAAGGAGGAGAAGGATATTATTGTGAAGCATATTTTATTCAGCTGAAACTTCCTTGTGCTGCTGAAACTGTGGATGGTTTCATTCAAGAAATTGTCTCCAATGTCTCCCTGATTAAACTATTTGTTTTAGTATAAGTGTGTTCTTCATATTTCATATCACCCATTGGCTAAATAAAAAAAAACGAACCAGATAATGAGACTTAAATGCCTAATTAAATGGAAAGAATGCTATTGTCAACGGAACTTGAGCAACTTAGCACTTCCGTATATTTGCACGTTATTTCTTACATCAGAGAGGAAGCTCCTCAAGCCAGAAGAAAAGCGGAATTGCGGAAAGCAGAAATAGTTTGATGGCAGTATCCCTTTAAAAAAACAGTTCCATTTGCTAAAAATGAATAAACACAAAAGCCTATATGAGAATTTGATTGTGTGTAGTATGGGATGAAGCAAAGTTTATACTCTTAAGCAATAAAAACAAACCATTAAACTAACCAAGCATTGCTGGGAGGTATAAAACTGATCTTGAAACTTTGCAGTTTCTATACAAAACCTTTCAGTTTCCTGATCTTCATTAAACATTAACGTTAAGCTGCCATATGGCAATTAGCTACACTCCTGGGGGCAAATTCACTAAGATTCGTAGTTGCGCCAGGCATAACTTCGCCGCACTTCGCCAGGCGTAGTTTCCCAGCGCTCCGCAAATTCACTAAAATCTGAAGTTGCGCTCAGGGGTAGCGTAAGGTTGCGAAGTTGCGCTAGCGTTGATTCACTAAGCGAAGCGAAGTTACGCTAGCGATGGTTAATTTGCATACGGCGCCAAATTCAAATTTCAATGGAGGAATACGTATCTGCACTACAAATGCCTGGGAAACCTTCAAAACATCAAATAAAATTGTTATTTTGCCCTACACATGTGCCCACTGTCTAGTTAAGTTGCCATGAGTCAGGAAATGTAGGGGGGAAGGAGGGGAGCCCCAAAAATTTTTTTGATCTTTTTCAGCCTATCACCCATAATATAGAAAAAACACCAGCGTTTTTTGGGACTTAGAAAAAATTTGAACTTTTTTTGAAGCAATCCCTATCTACTCTATTACGCTTCGCCTGGTCTGAGGTGGCGAAGGAAGACTGGCATAAAAGGTAGCGTTCAGTACACTGCGCAAGTTAGTGAATTTGCGTAGTTACGTCCGTTGCGCAAATACGCCAGGCGTAAGGGTGCGAAGTAACACTAGCGAATGTACGCCAGCGTTCGTTAGTGAATTTGCGAAGTAACGAAAATGACCAACGCTAGCGAATTGACGCTAGCGTTAGGCGCTTCGGCGCTTAGTGAATTTGCCCCCAAAAATCTATAAACTAAGCAGCTTGAAAATAATAAAGGCCTGTAACAGTGAAACAGCTATAGATTTCATCTTTCCCGCACTGTGTCAAAGAATGTTCACGTACAAGCTATATAACAAGTAATCAGTTCAAATAATTAAAAGTATGGGAAAATGCTGAAAATACACTTTCAAGCAAAAAACAAAAATAGCTCAACTTGAGTGAGTGACAAAGAAAGACATGGGGGGCCTTATTTATTAAAATCTGAATTTTTCTGACCATTTAAATAAAAAAAGTACGACCACACTACAATCCATGATTGGAACTTATTATTATACAAAAAGCACAATTTTAACAGATCGGGGACAAACACAAAAAAAATCAAAAAAAAATCAAAAATACAAATCATACAGTTTTTGCCCAAAATCCCCAGTTTTTGGGGCTTTTTCCCTTAAAGCCTGAATTTTTCAGATTTTTGGCCCAAAAGTCTGAAAAAGTCAAATTTTTGGGCTAATGTCAGAGCAGACCTCAGTAACCTACAAATAGGATAGGAACCTCTCCCATTGACTTATATACAACCTCAGCAGGTCTGAGATTCCGGATTTTCAGATTCTGACTTTTTCCATCCTTGGGTATAATAAATCTCAAAACAGTCGAGGTTTTTTTTTTTCCACTAAAACTTCAAATTTCATAGTATAAAAACTAGACTTTTTCAAGTTTTTGGCATTCGGACTTTACTAAATAACTAGTGATGGACGAATTTGCGCCATTTCGCTTCGCCGAAAAATTTGCGAATTTGCCACGAATTTCGCGAAATGGCGAAAGATTTGTGAAACGGCACCGGCGTCTCGTCTTTGACGCCGGCGTCCGTTTTTTTGAAGCCGATGCCCGGTTTTTGACGCCGACACCGTTTTTGACGCTGACGCCCATTTTTTTTTTACGACGGCGACAATTTTTTTTTTGACGCCGGCAAATTTTCGTCAGTGAATTTTCGCGCCCGTTTCCGTTTGCCGGTGGCAAATCGCACAAATTCGCTGCAAATTCGCCCATCACTATAAATAACCCCTTTAGTGTGTGGGGCCTATAAGCTTTGAAGGCAAAGTAAATGAAGGAAGTCTGAAGCCGCTTATCAGTTAAAAAAAATAGAAAGGTTTCCCACTGTACAATTAGGTCAAGTCAAGTTGCTCAATCATTGAAAAATCCACAGAGACAGAAACACCATCAAAAGAGGAAGAAACTGATAATAAAGTTGTGAAACTGCCCAATAAAATTGATTAGCCGCAGGGCAGAGCAGATAACATGAGGCAACAGTTTCTCCAAAGGGTAAGTCCAGTGATAAAATGTTTCATGAGCTCAGGAATGTTTCAAGATGGAAATCTATAGGATCCTTTATCTTCTTTAAAAGCCACAAGTGGTTTGATTGCTTAATGTATTTAATTGTCCTGAGAAGAATGTTACTTCAAGAAGTTTGCTCACCACCCCCACTACACCAAAGGGGGAAAAAAGACAATGAATGGAATGAAAACTGGATAAAGTACAGATGAAACGTTATAGAGTTCACTCATTCTCAGACCTGTCCTTGGGTTTTTGGATTATCGACACTAGTGATCTTGGACATAAATCTGGGACAGATCCTACCAGTGATTTTATAGGAATATTCCAAAAAAACATGCAACTTGATAGAAACCAGAGAAAAATCCTAGGTAGCAATTCACACATGCTGAAATATATTACTATAACTTCCTGAAATAACACTATCTGTCTTAGACATGTTATTATGTATGCTATAAACCACCCTCCAAGAACATCACTATTGTAAACACAGGTAACAGTGCCAATATAAATAACTAGAGTAAATGATTAATACAAAGTATATACAAACACTGCTATGGTACTTAGATTAATGAAGCATTTCATCCGCAGTTTGATCAGGATTTAGCATAAAATAGTGGACTTGTGGTCAAATAGTTGTAGATAGTTTGTGTTAAGTTTGTGTTAAGACCATACATTAAAAGATCTTTGAGGCTGACTAACTCGCTGGGCACTAGGGCCAAATCTTCAGATTACAACAATGGGGATCCGGGTTGTTGGGGCAAGGACCACATCTACATGTCAATTGTATTTTTAGACCTACCCAAGCAGTATCTGTCCGGTTTTCAAGTGCCGTATACACAGGCAGATATTCTGCCATCTCGGACTGAAGGGGCTGAATAGGCATCAAAAATCTGCCCGTGTATGGCCAACAAATGGACAGAAATGAATTGGCGAGGCCCTGCATGGCTTAATACTGTTGTTTTCCTTAGTGACATAAACTTCTTCACCTGCAACGCACCATGCAGCCACCAAGAATGTGAACCTGCCAATTCAATATTCAAATCCGAATTGAAAGTGCCCTGGCAAGGTGACATACATGTCATGATTGAGCAGAATATCCCAAACTACTTGACCAAATCTGGGCATACTGTATATGGACATCTTAGGACAACGACTAGATAAAATGTTACCAAACCTCAAGGGCAACACACAGAAGTGCCTGAGGAAGAGTTCACCAGAAGCTGGGGAATCATTGCCTTTGAGGTTAACATGCCAGGAGGTTCTGTTTGGCAGTAAACCAGGTTTTTATGCAACGTAAAAGCCTGGAATTCAAAAAGAAGCATCTGCTTTGAGACCATTGAGAGCAACATCCAAGTTGGGGCCCTAGGCTGATCTTTGCTCTGTAATCTGTAGTGCTTCAAATCTGCTTATCTGTCAAACCTAGGTCATGGCAGCTAATATATTGCAAAGCTGGGCCTGTACTGAGATTGTAAACATTGACTAGAGTAGGGTTATCCAGCTGGATGGAAACCATTTTTTTGGATCCCAGTCTTCACAGGCTTCTTTGTATGACATAATAATTTCAATAGAATTAGCAGTACACGTGAAACATTGAACACCCCTGGCATAGAGCATGATTGAATCTTAATTGCTTATTGAACTCAGGAAACAGACATTTGTGGAAGCACCTGGTTTTGATGTACTTTTCATCTTTGATTTAAGTTTCCTTTACTTTGGCAGTTACAGTACTTGTTAGTGTTTATGAACACATTGGAACAGCTTGTGAATTGACCTCTAAACCCCTTTAATATTTTCATAGGGGGGATGTATTTTCTTGTGTGATGTATGAGTGGCATTTCTCACACTAAAAACATGATTTATAGGTAAGAAGAGTCTGTGTGGGAGATCCATGACTGGTGGACTATTTACAGCTTCATATATTATAGTTAGTGACCTATTCCTCATAGTCCTGTGTGATGACAGTAAGACACAGTTGTTTTATTACAGTTCTAATGTTTCAACTAAGATAACAAATACAGCTTGTGCGCATTTTGAGAGATGTATGAGAGATGTATGACCTATCAGTAGAGTATGCATCCCAAGTCCCTTCCTCAGATGGATAGAAAACCAACTAACTGGGGAGAGCATGAGCTAGTTCTACTTAAAAGCTTATACAAATCGTAGTAGGTTTGACTTAGTTGCAAATGACCCATATGAAATATCACTGTTTTAGAACCAACCATCTAGGCTCTGTGTTATTTGTTTCATCTTCATGTTCACCAAGAACTAAACAGATGCCATTTCAGATTAACCCGGGACCATGCAATGTTCTATTGAGAAACAATACTGAGCAACTAGCAACTAATAACTGACTGGATGCAACTAAATCTCAACATACTAGGACTTTTAGACTATGATGATGCTCAGCAATATTTTGGGCACCTTTTAATGTATCCTACTAGACCAGTGATCCTCAACCAGTAGCTCATGAGTAACATGTTGCTCACCAACCCCTTGGATGTTGCTCTCAGTGGCCTCAAAACAGGTGCTTATACTTGAATTCCAGTCTTGGAGGCAAGTTTTGATTGCATAAAAACCAGGTGCACTGCCAAATAGAGCCTCCTGTAGTCTACCAATCCACATAGGGGCTACCAAATAGCCAATTAGAGCCTTTATTTGGCACGCCAGGAAGTTTTTGCATGCCTGTGTTGCTCACCAACTCTTTTTATTTTTTAATGTGGCTCAAGGGTAAAAAAAAAGGGTTGGGGAACCCTGTACTAGACCATTCTAAAAAAATACAATGAATGGAAATAAATGAGGTCCTAACTGATGCCAAACTTCATACAGTATGACTGAAGAATAATGTTTTGGGTTATCCAATACAAGTCAAAAACTTTGCATCCACCAAAGCCTCCAATGTTTGGGATCTGATGACCATAAAGGTGACCTGCTGAATGTTTTTATGGGTTAGTAGAACTGGTGCAATCTTTTTAACATATGACATTACCATAAATTACATGCACAGTAACTGTCTACCAATTAAGGAGCTACAAGTTTATCCAAACAAAAGTTAAAATTTAAGAGGTCTTTGTGCGTTTGCCAGCGACAGATTTACTACACTTTCAACTTGTTTATTTGTGAAGATCCAAATGTAGCATTTTTCCTGGAGTACCGATTTAGAACTTGTGGAACAGTATACAAAAAGGCTTATTCCGTCACTGGCATTCAAGGAAACTGGCAAACTTCAGTTTAAATGTCTTAATATAAGAGCAACATCTCAGAGGATTAATGACCATTTAAGTGTTCAAACATACCAAGAAGTCAATTTGTAAACACAAAACAGAGCGCTTTTGTATATATGATTTCTGGCACATTCCTCATCGCTAGACCAAGTACAAAAATAATTCTTGCCCCAAACACAAGTAGAGATCATGCAGTAACTGTGCCCAATAGCATGAGAGCTTGATTTCCAAGCCATGGCACATTGATGTTCTTCATGAATAAGTCTACCGTGGTAGCTGATCAAGGATAAGTCAAATAGCAGGAAGGAATGCAGAACATATCAGGCAAGGACTCATCTACAGGAAGTCTTTAATAGATTGGGAGGTCATATATTAGTCAAACGTGTGCTCTCTTGATAAAATCTAACTCGTGGGTCTACCTTTGGCTACCTTTAGTTGACTGGTACAGTCAGGTGCATGAGTCAATTTAAACTCTTTAAATTTTGTTTAAGCTTTCATGCTAGAACTCGCCACAGGAAACATAGATGACTACATAATCACTTGCTTTAAGTAAGCATTATCTCTAAAAGGCCACCTGGGACAATGTATCAATAGTCAATTATCCTACCAGTAATTATTGGAGTGTGGGAAGGCCCAGAGATAACCAAGATATGCTCCACACTTCCTCTCGTGGAAATAAGGGACTTTAAAAGATAAAAATGAGGTGCCATCTCTGAAAAAAGTTACTCTTCAATGTCCCTTTCTCATTTATCATTCACTATGTCAAAGTCACTTATTTCAAAAGACACTTGGGGCTAATACAGTGTCAAAGCAAAAGGAGTACACATTAATGTATACAAGCTCCTTCTACCTCCATGAGATAAATCTCATATTATATCTTTATGTTCACTATTGTTCCCCTTTAAGTTTCTGCCAAACTGATTATCAAATGACACTAAAGTCCAGACAACTGTATATAGTGTGACCCAAATGTGGAAGCCAGTAGGCTGAAGAGGATACAAGTTACAAGAGGATACTTTACAATGCTTCCTAAAATAAAAGTTGGCTCTATATAATATAAATATTAGCAGTGATATCGAACTACCTCCATTTCAACATGCAGCTCGTGATCTAAATTCTGTCTTGGCATTTTAGCGTTTTTTGAACAATTGAGCTGTATTATGTGAATTGTTTTCTGCCAGGAGGAAACAAAAACTCCATACACAATATATCTTACATTAACAGAACTGGAAGTCTGTATTTCTTCATTTATTGGTGAAATCTTGACATTTCAAACTTTTTTCTTTTTTAAACTGTTGCCCTTTAACACAAAAGTTGTGAGGCAATAAAAGAGTGGCGACTGTGGTGAAAACTCAAGAAGAAATTGTAACACAAGTAGCTAGTAGAGGAGAGAAAAGTTCAGTAGAAAAACAAAAAAAGATATAAAAATAGCAGAAGGAAACAAAATCAAACACAAATCTTTTAGGGCTTAAAATATTTTAAATAAATTAAATATTTTTAAGAGATATCTGAGCTATTGTTGTATATAATCCCAGAAGCACTTGTGCGTGTGAAATTTAAATTTGTCAAATTTAAGAACAATTTATTTTAAATCATGCCACTTTCCAATGTTCTTCCCACCCAGCCAAGCTTTATTTCTTTTTTTAAATTCTTAAGAGGAAAAAAAATTCAACTGGCCCAAATGAATTCTCGAAAAAAAAAAAAAATTGAAAATGGCAGTAGTTGTATTCGGCAATTATTACATGTATGAATTCCAATTCTAAATTTGCAAAGCAATGCACAATGGACTGGACTTCGTACATTATAAAAATGCATGTTAATTTTGGATTTACCAATGAACCAACACATCATCAAGTTTATAACTAATGACCTTGAAATTAGCTTTATAGAAAATATAAAAAACTTGCCATATAACCAGCTGTGTATACATAATTTAAAAAAAAGAAGAAAAAAACACATTGAATCTGCTTTCAGTAACATATTTACAAACCCTATATTTTCTCTGTTGATTACATATAAATACAAAACAGCTATTTTTTTCCTTAAAAAGTGGTTATAATGGTAAATAAATACAAAATAGGAATCTGACCATTATACTTCATGTGCTGGGTACAAACCCTTATAAAAATGTACAACTAAAAAGGAATATTTCTCTGATTAAAATATTTGCTTCCCAGCCTCCGTGTAGACATAAATATATTTTCAAAATAATTGTTTCATCATTTTTCAAAGCATAAATATAGTCTCCAAAAGGAAATATTAAAGTGTCAGCTTTTTTGTCTCTGGCTTGTGTGTCCCCGCCTAACGGCACCCGCACCCCTCCACGACCATGTCTTGATAATTCTTTAATACTACTTTTTCATTCTCATCAAGATAGAGCATGGAGATGGCACTGAGTTCTGTGGGGACGCAGCAAGCTTTGGGAATGTTTGTGTTGACGGAATTGACCAAAGTTTGTACGATTGCATGGTTTGTAGAGTTTAAATGGTCTGCCAGTGGAAAAGGACATTCCCCGTGGCA
This sequence comes from Xenopus petersii, assembly GCA_038501925.1. NCBI lineage: Eukaryota > Metazoa > Chordata > Amphibia > Anura > Pipidae > Xenopus > Xenopus petersii. The sequence continues at coordinate 175,256,834 of CM076680.1, read as the reverse complement.
GTAAAAGGCATGATACCCAGGTGGGGCAACAATCCAGTCATTCCAACCAACGTCACTGAAATCTACGTACAACGGATGCCTCCTGCAGCTCGATTTAAGGCGTTTACGTTGTTTGTGCCTTGCTTGCCGTTTTTGTCTTTTGTGAAGAGCATGTCCTTTGCCATCATGGCTAAAAGTTACCAATAATGGCCGAATCCGAGGCCAGTTACCTTTATCCAGGGTTAAAGACCTACTAATCCTCACATGCCTCTTGGGCACATTTGTGTCATTGTCCAAGTGAGTCACTTCAACAACAAACCCATGGTTAGGCTGTTTATGTGCAATCCACCGTGTAATTGCCGGCGTCACATCAAAACTTTCCCATTTGCTTTCATTATGATGTATCAGTCTGGTGTCCAATAGTCTTACAACAGGGCCCCGGGAGGCAGCCGCCGCTGGCTTGACAATGTCATAAATATTAATCCGATGAAGTTTGCTGCCGTCAGTCTCAAATGGCTCTTGGACCTGCTCTCGAAAAATCCGGAGCTCGGCAGACGTGACCAGCTCCTCATCTGGAATTGAAGAAAGGTTGAAGAAGAATCGTTGGATTGTTTTCTCACCAGACTCTGGAATTTCTTCCATGGATTCTAATTTTCAAAAGGAAGAGAAGTATTACAATTAAAGGAAATAAGTTGATATTCTTATACAAAATTATCTTAAATTGAGTTTCACCACCTACAACTACCGATTGCAAAAGGTGGAAAAGAGTTGACCAAGATTAAGTTGGCCATACATTAACAGATATTTGCCCAATATGACCCCCCATGTGCTGGGCCAGCCAACCAGGCTGATCATACTTCAGACCACATGAATGTACCGATGCAGTCCTTGTCCGACATGATCCACAAACCTGTCCAATATATGTTATCTTGCCAGATACCAGTAGGATATGCAATCGGGAGGTCCCAATACACAAACCAAATAGATGCACGACTCAAACAAATCTAGGATTGGTGGTTATAACCAAACAAGACCCTAGGGGTCACTTAAAGGCTGCCACTTCTCATTTCAGACTGATGTTCACCCACCCAGTTCACCCACCCAGTGCCTCCCTAATAAACAGTGGCCAATAGTGACTACAAATATTTTACATCATTATGCATTATATATGTTATCACTATAGGGAGGTTCTCAATTAATTTACCATTGCAATGGAAATATGAAATAGTAATGTACAGTCACTTCTTAATATAGCTGGCCCGTTATAAAGTCTCCTATGCTTACTACTAAATAGATCCTCCTAAAAATGCCTATGAAAGTATATGTTCACTTAAAGGTAACCCATTTCCTAATGTCATGCCCTTTATAAAACAAATTTTGAGCAGAGATTTCCCTACATTCTGTGAGTTTTCCCTACATTCTGTAACTTTCATGTTACAGGACTGTATAACACTCATTGTTGCCAGACTTCCCATCACCCCACTATGAAATACATTTCTAGATGTGACCACACAAAGTGAGGGGATAGTGTACATCATAATTCTTCAGACCAGATTAAGCCACCTGAAAAAAATGCACTCAAAACACACGTTTATTTGTATATTGGTAAGTCCCCAAACACTATGAAAGCGAAGATTATTCCCCCATAAATGTATTTCTTGGCTGCAGCTTTAAACCGGTTACACGTTGCTTTAAAGTCAAGTCTTTGCAAACCTTGACTCCAAAGCAGAGACTCCACTATTTATTACTGGAGAGTTTACTCTCATACGTAAAAGGTGCAGCAAACCACATGAAAGGAGCAGGTTTTTAAATCGATATTTTTGCCCTCGTTTTCTACAGAACAATTAGTGCCCTGGAGGGAAATGACCTTGTGGGTAATTTTTGTGAAACTCTTAGATCGTGGTCCATAGAGAATTAGGTAAAGCTGTGATTTCTGTGTGACCTCTCAGAATTTCACATTGACGGGCTTCTTAATAAACCTCCCTTATGGTTTCCCTGCAGTCACACCGAGTATAGAAGCTATAAATGATTTACATTTAGAAAATGTTCCCTTTCCCCATATTTAGGCTTCTATGGTTTCATTTCAACACAAGAATCAAATAAAGAAATCACAAAGATGTTGTTTAATATTTTTTTTGTTTAAATGAATAGCCTCTTTAAACACCAAACTATAACCAGAAAGCACTATTTATTATGGTTCCCTCTGTTTTTTTTGTTTTTTCTAGAGGTGGAAGACATAAAACACCCAGGCAATAAGTTAGAAAGCACTGCATAAGCGATTTCCTAAAAGCTGGGAAAAACAGCAATGCAAACAGCCTTAGGAAGTGGGGGAATTAGTGGTGCCGGTGGCAGTAGACTTTACAGGACATCCTGTGGGCTCCTTGCAACAGAGAAGTCTACAAAATGTTTGCCACTTTCACCCCCTCTAGTTTGTTCACTTATTTGTTTATTTGAAATCTGCAGATAAATGAGGTCAGGGGGCGCACTGGGGTATATTTTTTTTTCTTAAAACAATCACCATTAAATACATTCCCTAAAGGCTCATGCATGAAGGCTACAGAAGCTTTCATGACTGGGCGTGAGAATAAAGTGCTGGGACTATTCACTATGTTCTCTATGCCATGAAGTCCTGTCACAATGCAGCAACTAGAAAGTTGCTGCAGCTCTTAGTTGCAACATCTACGTTGCACACGATGTCCAACATGATATGCAGGAACATGATATGTTGTCCATCAATGTATTACTTGAATAAGAGAGCAGCAGTCTAGTTTTGCTTTACAAATTAAATGCATCCTTTCCTTGGAGCACAAATGTCATAAGTTTCAATAGGATCAATCGGAAACAGCCCCAGAAACTAACTATGGCTGATGTAATGTTACGTCAACACTGAGTGATAGCAATAAAAACATGGATGACCAGGCATCATGTGTCCAAACCCTATAGTTGATGGAAATTGTCATCAACACAGTGCCATGCAGATTCCACAAAAATGGCACAAGAAAATTCTAAAAACCATTACACTATTTGCCTTGATAGCTTTTGGCATTGACAATAGAGACAAGTCCCTTCTTCTTGTGATGATATTGGGTACCTCTATAGTAGTCATGCTGATAGTAAACAATTGCACTTGGTCTAGTTACATAGTTAAATTGGGTTGAAAAAAGACAAAGCCCATCAAGTTCAACCCTCCAAATGAAGTGACCTTCCTCTTCACAAGGTCAGAAGAAAAAGCAACACAACTTTAGTGGAAACACTATGAAAGGAAATTTTATTGGTGCTGAAGTAAAAAGTGTAATTAGGGGCACATTTAAGAGGTTCAACAAACACAATAGGAGGGCTTGTGGCTATGAGCTAACTGCTGACAGCACTGTATAGTTAGGTTCTGTAGTTCTAGAAGGGTCATTACATCAAACATACAAATAGAGCAAGTAAAGAGGGCCCTGCTCATTAGAGCTTGCAATCTGAAAGCATAAAGGCAATGTATGTGAAATGCCAGCTAATTGGACTTATGACTTCTACCATTATAATATTGAAGATATAGTTGGTGAAACAGTCCAAGGTCAACGCAGAGCTTTGCTGCAAAGATCTTTATTCACACAACATGTTTCGAGCAGAATTGCCCTTTGTCAAGTCTACCATTATAATATTGTCAGGTGACAACCTTGGTCTGTGTCGCACTAGCCCAATTGGACAAAATGTAGAGATCACAGTATTATACTTCTATCTGCTAGCTAATGGGCATTCCTACCTAGAATGCTCTTCCCTCACTCACTCTAAAGACACATACTGTCTACACTAGGATGCAGAATTTGCTTGCTCCACATTATATAATTATACAACATTACCCCATTTAATAATATCTTAAACCTTCAACAGGTTGGCAACAAGGGTTCATGCCAAGGCTGACACTAAAGATTGGTGTAGTTGTAAGTCTTTGCCAGATGCTTAGACTTGTGGTCTTCATAGGGAACGTCAACAAACTGCAACCCATAAAAACCATAAAACCTCAAAGGCAGCCGGGCACAGGGTACAGAGGCAGAACAATCTGACCCAAACTCAATCTCAAGATCAACTGAAGACCATGGCAAGCCCAAAAGGGCATCCTAAGCTTAAGAATCTAAAGTTGTTTCATTTTAGTCTATTGTGCGTCATTTTCATTATAATGAGGGAGATATACAAATTCCATGGAGCTCGTAGCATTCATTCATAAAACCTGTAAATAATTTTACCTGCTGCTACACTGTATGCCTTAGAAATTCTGATATATTGCTATAAATACAAAATACACCTATGATCAACAAATTGAACACCAAAGATCACCATGTGCCTCACAGGCCTTGGCCTTTAAATCAACTGCCACCACTAGCCACATTGGTTGTGACAAGTTAGAACTGCTCTTTATGTTGCCCCAGTCTTCCCCACAATTTGTCTTACACCGATTTACATACAAGGAGGAGTTTATTGCACAAGGAAAGTTTAACTATGAGACAGACCTGCGTCTCCTCCCACAAAATCCCAGAAGAACCAAGGAAATGGTATCCGGTGTCTTCAGTTTTATTTTAAACACGTTTCTTGGGTTTGTGTTGAACGCACCTTTAAATGTGAACAGCACTGGGCACAAGATCCAGGGTGCAAATATAGCATACACGGCTGTAGTCCTTTCAGTGGAACTTTGGAACTTGTCACGCATAGGTTACCCAACCTATCCATGGCCTTACCCTAAACTGAATCATGAACCTTACATAATAGAAGCGCTGGATCCTTAGAGAACAACAAACAGTCTTTTCTGATACCCCCTAAAATTGCTTGGACTGGGCCTCTTTGGCCTATATGTGCCTAGGAAACTTAAGAATCTTGTGCTAAAGAGCTTGCAATCTACATTTTGTAGAAATGAAAAGGCAACAAGAACTCTGGTTTCACCCAAGAGTCTTCTATACTAATTCCCATACAAACATGACAATATTCACACAAAATATACCCAGAAACAAACCGTTTTCTTGACAAACGATCAACACTAAATTACGTAAAATCTGCAAACTAAAAGGTCTATTATATCAATCAACAGTGGATTTCCAAAATAAATGAATGTTCCGGTGTTGCCAAGCCAGCAGGAGCAGGGTGGTTTGCCCAAAAGACACTAGGTGGCGCGGTTTCATTGGAAACTATAGATTATTTTTCACTTGTGTGCAGTGGAGCAAGAACCATGACATGTATCACTTCTTATTACCTTTTTGCAGATAAATACAAGTCTCCTTGTAGAAGGAGCCAAGTCCATATGTTTTCGATTTGCGGAAAAACAAAGTGAAAGGAAACCACTTATAAACAGGGAATATTTTCCCTTTAAAAAAGGCCTTTGAATGTGCCAAAATCTTCTGTACACACACGGAGGGAGTGGGCCTTGGCTGGGAAAGAAAACACAGAGCTGGACCTCTGTCAAAGCCTTGACTAAGTATTCCTTGATATTGTTGCTCTTGCTGATTACAGAGCCTCCATGGCTTTATCAATGGACCTCTGTTCGCACACAACGTTGAAAGGTTTTTCCTTGCACGGGAAACACCTCACATGTCAGAGCCTAGGAAGGGTTTTTCGGGGGTCTCAAACAATAAATCACGAAGGCAATAAAATAATTAGAGACTGTTTGGAAAGCAGTAAATAAGTGGAAACACACAGGCAGTGTTCTCATCCAGAGAGCCCTAGTGGTGTGTTGCTTTTAGTCCCTGGGAGATTAAGAGAGGGCTTTGCACCTAATAAAACGTGTCTATGAAAGGCATTCCCCCTGCATCTCTCCCTCCATAATAATCATTTCATCTGCTTTTCCACAAGACGCACATGAGCCAAGCGGACAGCTGCTGTAAATCCATTATCAGCCTGTTTTTCGGAGATTTGTCTTCTATCCCTCCACAAGAGCATCCAAGATCTCACCGAATAACAAGAAAGTCATTGTGAAAAACAATACAATTACTCGCCCCGCCGATCTCTCACGGGGATTAGATAAGGATTAGACATTTCTACAAACAACCTCAGATCCACTGTAAATTAGGGGATTTAGCATTAGAAAAATTAAATCTATCTGTGGGAGATTCGGCTCGAAACGCTAACAAGGACCCTGGGAGCAGACACCCTTCGGAATTAGGAAAATCAGAAGAGAGGCGAGTGGTTCTTAATCAGCTTTGAAGAAAGTGCCCAAGTTGGGCTCGTGGTAGAGACATGGAAAAGCAATTAGTGTAGATTTAATCCCAAGCACTTTACAATGTACAGCCGTCAACCCAAATGAAAATAACGTTGGCCACGGTGGACAACCAAGCAAGGAAAGGTCAACCAGAAGAAGGCTATATAATATATATATAATGCTTTAAATTGAACCTTCTATTTATCACATGCTGATGGCAATGAGAGGTAAAGATAAGCAGGGGCATAACTGCTTATATGGGCCCCACAAGGCCCTCATTCATATACAATTTCAATACATATTGGCAAAACTGCTCAAACTCTAGACATTTGAGGGCTTGAAAAACGACTTGCAGTGGGGCCCAGTGATATGTAGTTACAGCACTGAAAATATGGAGAACATTCACTAGGGGATAGGTCTGGACTGTGCTACTGCCATGTACCCAAATAATATCCATAGTGGAAACGATATCGATGTAAAAAAGATGGCAGTTTGGAGCTATTCCCTCTACCATTAGTGGCCAGTGCTTGAAGTGTGCCCACCTTCTGCTGTCCAACCAGTGTGTCCATATAATATTGTATAATGTAATTTGTCCATACAAACCAAGTTGTTTTTACTTTATTTATTTTGGCCCTTTGAGTGTCGGAAAGCCCCATTTGATTTGCTAACATTGTCCAAATATATATGGACACAACTGAGTGCTAAAGTGGCTATGTGTGCCCTCTGCCTCATGCTTTAGCCCTTTCTTTACCAACCCAGAGTATATCCCTGAACCCATACAAACATATGTACAAGACAATGCCCCCTTACTCTAAATCAGAAGAATATTAGAGGTCACCCTGGAGCTCCATAACTTATTAAAAGTCTATCCCTCGCCATGGAACTTATAGAAAATGTCTTTAACCATTACAATAAACAAAACCCATAAATAAATCCTTTATAAACAGAGATCAGCATTGTCACAACTTACTGAAACCTCCAAAGAGAATAGCAGCCACAAGTGCCAAGACCTGCAGTAAATCCTGTGCCTTGTGTGTTTCAGTGGTCACATCTAGAGGAACATCTAGAGGAACATCTAAAGGAACATCAGGTGCCCAATATATTCAACAGCAGAGGAAATATTAGACAATATATATTGAATGTAAATGCCAATCAGTGGGTCAGCGTCCGTACAAATCCCATTGGCCTTTCCTTACCTTCATGGTGAAAGCTCCTCACTGTGTTGGCTCTGCTAGCCGCCCGCTCCATATGATAGTCCACGGCAGAACTTCCTTGATCATCGGCCAACTGAGCCGAGTGCAGGTGGTACAAGTCCAACATGTAGGGGGGGATCACAAAATTTTTGCCAGGCGTCGGCCTCCTCTTCAAGCCGAACATATTGAGCAGCCGAAGCTCGAACTGGTCGAGGACTCGTTGGGACTGCTGCGGAGACGAGCGAGCGGATTCGGAATACTTGCGTTTGCCTTCCTCTGGGACGAGCCCGGTGCAGCCGCTCAGCAAGATCTGGTAAAACTGCAGCAGGAGCAGAGAGTGGATCCCAGCGACCATTGTCAACCTGCAACAAACACAACGTTACACATAGAGCCAAGGGGAATCAACACACGTACAATGGATAATACACAGGAGCACAGGCAAAGTAAACCGACCAATCAGATGTTTGCTTTCATCACCCTGACTGTACTGAGCAAACAGAACGTAACTGCTGATTGGCTGCTGCGGGATAACTGTTCCCTGTCACTGCAGGTCCTGCCCCTCACTCTCTTCCCGATTAATGTCGGTTTGTAGAACAAATCTGAACCAGTAGTTTTATGGGTGCAGGGGGGGGGGCTGTGATGTTCCGGACGTTTCAATGAGAAGTGACCAGTGTGACAAATAGTGGGGGGGGGCGACCATAGTCACTGACCAGTGGCCAAAGCTGTGATTGTAAAATAACCCAATGAGTTTCCTACCAGAGCAAAACAATTAGGAGACCCCCCCCCCCCCCCTTGTACTTCAGCATCTCCTCTAGGGGCAGAACAGCCTCCAAAACTGTAACTTGACTGTGAAGTGGGTGATTGGGGCTAGTGGGGGGGGGGGGCTGTACGATTAAGTGAAAAGTGCTGGGTGTCATCTCACCAGTGATCTCACAGGATTTCTATAGGGGGGGCCCCAGGGGTTTCCCCCATATTTCTCAGTAACAGACAATGTGACAGTTGTGTAAAGTGGGGGCACAGGTGTAATAACCCCCACCAGTCTCCCCCCAACATGAAACTTCTGCATTTCCCTGTGGATCAAACTACACGTCTGACTGGGGGGGACGAGCTGAGAAATTTGGGAAACCCCCCCCCCCCACACACACGTAATTCTCACAGTCTCCCAAACACTGAGCAACTCTGGACTCACCTACTGGCCCCCAACTATATGGGGCCCCCATTCTCTTATATTCACCCCCCCCCCGAGCCTCCCACTAGAACTGACACTTGTGATCACACATGGGGGGGGCAGTAGAGTCTGAGAGAGGGGTCACTACCACTATATAAATGTGTTACCCAACCTGCTGCACCTTCACTTGTTAAAGCACAACTCACAGCAAAGCCCAACTCCCAGCAAAGCCCAACTCACAGCAAAGCCCAACTCACAGCAAAGCCCAACTCACAGCAAAGCACAACTCCCAGCAAAGCACAACTCCCAGCAAAGTACAACTCCCAGCAAACCCCAACTCAACTCCCAGCAAAACTCAACTCAACTCCCAGCAAAACTCAACTCAACTCCCAGCAAAACTCAACTCCCAGCAAAACTCAACTCCCAGCAAAACTCAACTCCCAGCAAAACTCAACTCCCAGCAAAACTCAACTCCCAGCAAAACTCAACTCCCAGCAAAGCACAACTCCCAGCAAAGCACAACTCCCAGCAAAGCACAACTCCCAGCAAAGCACAACTCCCAGCAAAGCACAACTCCCAGCAAAACACAACTCCCAGCAAAACACAACTCAACTCCCAGCAAAGCACAACTCCCAGCAAAGCCCAGAGGCAATGTAGGGGTGCAGGGAGTTGTGTGTGGGGGGGCAGGTGAGAAGCTTGAGACGTACAGAAGACCCCCCTCTCCTCCAGTTGAAGCCGCAGAGCTGACAGTCGAGGATTTAGTCGCAGTGAATAAATTGTACCTGAGCGATTTAGTCGCCGAGTTTGTGTCTCGATGTGGGTTTTCTGCTCCCCGCGTGTTTTTTCCACATCACTCGAGTCTTTAGTTCAGGTCGCTGGTCCCCAGAGGAGGGAGAGAAGTCCGCGCGTCCAGTCGCAGCCCAGTCGGTGAGTTGTCGCACATAGTGGCAGCGAGTGTCTCAGTCCAGCCGGGGTCGCCGGGAGGTGAGTAGAGACGAGAGGCCGGTGAGAGGGAAGAGAATTCCGGCTGATTCCCCCCCGGCCGGTGCGCTGGTTCGTCTCTCTCCGCTGCTCGTGCGGCTCCTTTGCTTTTTGTTTCTCTGCTGATGTCACCAGACTCTCCGCCAATCACCAGCCTCCCGCTCTCTCTCTCTCACTCAGACTGAGCAATAATAACGTTAGATGTACAGGCTGGACACGCCCCCTGCTGGACTCACATCCCACTGCAGCTCAACTCCGCTCAGTCTTCTTCATTCTACAACCCCCCCTCATTCCTCATTGGCACTTGCCTCTGACGTCACAACATTTGGCAGGTTACGAAAGTTTCATCATATTTCTGTGTTTTTTTCAGTTATTACAGTTTTGCTAATGAAGGTGAATTGCCCTTTAAGCTGTGAGTCTGACTTCTCCCAAGAGACCTGTTATCTTATATTGTTACAATTACTTAATTGCTGATCTCAAATTGTTACAAAAGTATCTGATCTGCAGCTGTGGCTGTTCTGGGCTCTCTGCCAAAAGCCAATTAAGTGAGAAATATTGTTACTTTTTCTGGCTGTTCAGTGCAGAGAAAGCAGGGACTTTCCAGTACAAACGAGGGACTGCGGGTTGAGCTGCCAATAGAGGGACTGTCCCTCTAAAAGCAGGAGAGTTGGGAGGTAAAGTAACTTCAAGAGACAAATTTCAGTTTTTTAAACCAGAAATGAATGTCTTCTAGTGCAAAAGAAAACAACTGCTCCCTCTGCACTAGCAATGTGGCCCCCCCAGATCCCCTCTGGCACGGGGGAAGGTAAACACTGAGGAGTGAGTTAAATATAAGTAAAACATTGTTTTTGGGTTTATGTGCCCTTTAATAAAATTTTACTGAGCTATTAACTCTTACAAAGTCTCTTGCGACCCTGTAGACCCACTGGAGCGAAATTATTAAACGGATAAATGTGTGGGGGTTTTTTCAGTTAATAATGCGGCTCCAGCAGAATTCTGCACTGAAATCCATTTCTCAAAAGAGCAAACAGATTTTTTTATATTCAATTTTGAAATCTGACATGGGGCTAGACATATTGTCAGTTTCCCAGCTGCCCCCAGTCATGTGACTTGTGCTCTGATAAACTTCAGTCACTCTTTACTGCTGTACTGCAAGTTGGGAGTGATATCACCCCCCCCCCCCCAGCAGCCTAACAACAGAACAGGGCTGCCATCAAAAATAACGGGACTCTGCACAACAAAATTTTCTGGGGCCCCCTCGCCACCCCTCCCTCATCCATCAGTATAAAGGCCACACAAGACATAAGCGTTAAAACATTAAGGGGCAGATTTATCAAGGGTCAAATTTCAAATTTGAAAAACTTCGAATTCAAAAATACCAACCCAAATTTATTTTTTATTATTCAGTTTGTTTGGCCAAATAGGTCAATTTTTGATCGAATAGGTTCATTTTCGATTGAATTCGAATCATACAAATCGAAGTAATAGCGCATTTGAATCGTAAGATTCAAGGTTTTTAAAAAAAAACCTGATTTTTCAAAGTCGGCCAATTGACTCCAAGTAGATTGTAGGAGGTCCCCGTAGGCTAAAACAGCAATTCGCCAGGTTTTAGATGGCGAATAGTCGGAGTCAAAGTTTTACATTTCGATATTCGGATTTTCAAATTTTTTTCAAATTCTAATGGAATTTGGACTATTCCCTAGTTGAAATACACAAATTAGCTGGAAATTTGAATTTTGTAGTATTTGAATTTTTACTTCAACCCTTGATAAATCTGCCCCTAAGTACCCCCCTACAAGTTAAAGAAAAAGAACTTTGGTGCCCAGGGCCCCATAGAAGTTTTGGTGGTCAGGGCCCCTACAAGTTAAAAGAAAACTGCACTTACCTTACTTAGCCAGGGAGTTCAGGTGGCAGTATCTTCAGATTCCTGTGCTCTGATTTGCCAGTGAAAAGTAAGTCCCGGTAAAGCCGCATGGCAATTGGATGAAGTAGAGGGGTAGTTCAAACTTTACCCATCCATCCCCTGATGGCGGCCCTGAACAAAACAACGGGAAGGTAACCAGATAGCAGCTCCCTAACACAAGATAACAGCTGCCTGGTAGATCTAAGAACAACACTCAATAGTAAAATCCAGGTCCCACTGAGACACATTCAGTTACATTGAGTGGAATAAACAACAGACTGCCAGAAAGCAGTTCCATCCTAAAGTGCTGGCTCTTTCTGAAATCACATGACCAGGCAAAATGAGCTGAGATGCACCTACACACCAATATTACAACTAAATACACTTGCTGCTTCAGGAATAGCATTTTATATTGTACAGTCAATTATTTGCAGTGTAAACAGTGTCATTAAGAAATAAAAACTACATCATAAAAATCACGGCTGAATCAAACGTTTAGTGGCACATTTACTAAAAAAAAACGTTGAATTTCAAAGTATTGTTTTGGGTACTTCAACCATCGAATAGGTTACTACAACCTTCGACTACGACTTCGATTCGAACGATTCAAACTAAAAATCGTCTGTCTATTTGACCATTTGATAGTCGAAGTAATGTCTCTTTAAAAAAAACTTCGACCACCTACTTCAGCAGTTTAAACCTACCGAGGTACAATGTCAGCCTATGAAGACCTTCCCCATCAGTTTTCTAAGGTTTTTTTGATCGAAGGAAAATCCTTTGAATGATCGGTTAAAATCCTTCGAATCTTTTGATTCAAAGGATTTCATCGTTCCTCGTAGGATTTGCAGTAAACCCTTCAAATTCGATATTCGAATTCGTAGGATTTTACTTCGAGGGTTTGTTAACCATCGATATTCGACCCTTAGTAAATGTGCCCCTGTGTGTATTATTGAATGGCCAATTCTAAACAACTTTTCAATTGGTCTTTATGGTTTTTTAATTATTTGCCTTCTTCTTCTGACTTTTTCCAGTTTTCAAACGGGTCACTGACCCCATCTAAAAACAAATGCTGTTTAAGGCTACAATACAAATGTATTGTTCTTATTACAATCAATTATAACATAATAACAATATCCTATCCAATAACTGCTAATGATAAAAAGTTGTTTTTTTAATTAAGTTAGCATATTAAAAATGGTACAAAGTGACCCCATATGACCCAACTTACGCGTTTCGTACCCTCACATTAGTCACAGAATTTAAAACCAGGGTTGACCCAACCTCCTTGCATCGTTTAGTTTATTCCTTTACGGGGTACCAGTACTATTTCCTATAACCTGTATATATAAATAATGCTGATCAATTTACAGTGATGGGTGAATTTATTCACCAGGCGCAAATTCGCAGCAAATTTGCTCGATTCGCCACCGGCGAATACATTCACGAAATGGGCGCGAATATTTGCTGGCGGAAATTTGCTGGCGTCAAAAAAAAATGGACACCGGCGTTTTTTGGACGCCGGTGCATTTTCGCCGGGGTCTGTTTTTTGAGTCAAAAATGAGACACGCCGCCATTTTGCAATTTTTTCGCCGTTTCGCGAATTATGCGGCAAATTTTCAGCGAAATGCCAGAAATTTATCCATCACTATTAATGTATAGTATTTAAAGTGACCAATAACAATAGTTAGCAATTGCAAAAATGCCATTCATTGTATGTTTCAAATCCTTATAGATTGTAATCAATCCAATGCAAATAATCAGCAAAATACACAACAATTTCATTCAAAATTGATAAGTTAAAACCCCACACAGATGTGCTTGTGAAATTAATAGTAAATATCTATTGCTAAGCTAATCACATGCTCCGCTGCTCGCAATAAAAAAACGGCATCATGGGAGTTTCCAATAGAAGTCGTTTTCCAGCGACTCCTGAGCGCACGACGTTCGGCTACTGGTCGATATGATGTGACAAGGCTGGAATTCCTATTTGGCATCTGATCTGGAAAAAAAACTAAACTTCTTTCCAAATATTCCCAGCGTAGCCCCTTCCCCAGATTTCATTATTGCAAATTTAATTAAACTTTCCTATCATTTATGTCCTTATGTTTTATTCAATTGCACATCCTATTGCTGCTTCATTTTATAGATCTGAAATATTCACTAAATGTTCTACCACATCTCCTCCCTCTCATCAAATATCTGCACCTCCTTCACTTTCTCCAGGGAAAATTCAACCAAACTGGAACATTGACCTTATTAGCTTCATATTTTCTCATTTCTATTATTTTGAGTATTGGTTTTAGTCACTGTAAAACCAACTGAAGTAACATCCACTGCACTAGTCATTATATCATCATCCAGAATCCTGATATCCAGAAAGCTCCAAATTACAGAAAGGCCGACTCCGTTTTAAATACAGTAAATAATTAAAATTTTTAAAAAGAATTCCCCTTTTCCCTGTAATAATAAAACAGTAACTTGTAAAACCAGCCTATTGGCTTTATTTCATGTTTATATAATTTTCTAGTAGACTTAAGGTATGAAGATCCAAATTATGGAATGATCTGTTATCTGGAAAACCCCAGGTCCTGAGCATTCTGGATAACAGGTCCCATATCTGTAATAATAAAACAGTCACTTGTACTTGATCCCAACTAAGATATAATTAATCCTTATTGGAGGCAAAACCAGCCTATTGGCTTTATTTCATGTTTATATGATTTTCTAGTAGACTTAAGGTATGAAGATCCAAATTATGGAAAGATCCTATAAATAGAAAACCCCATGTTCCGAGCATTCTGGATAACAGGTCCCATACCTGTAATAATAAAACAGTAACTTGTACTTGATCCCAACTAAGATATAATTAATCCTTAATGGAAGCAAAACCAGACTATTGGCTTTATTTCATGTTTACATGGCTTTCTAGGCTTAAGGTATGATATGGAAAATTTTGGGAAATTATGGAAAGAGCTGTTATCCGGAATCCCATTATCCAGAAAGTTCCAAATTATGTAAAGGCCATCTCCCATAGACTCCATTATAATCAAATAATCAAAATTTTTAAAACTGATTTCCTTTTTCTGTGTAATAATAAAACAGTAACTTGTACTTGATCCCAACTAAGATATAATTAATCCTTATTGGAGGCAAAACCAGCCTATTGGCTTTATTTAATGTTTATATGATTTTCTAGTAGATTTAAGATATGGAGATCCAAATTTGAGATCCCTAATTCAGAAAACCCCAGGTCCTGAGCCTATTTTCCTATTTTTTTCATCTTCATAAATATCTGTAAAGAAGGAGATGATCTTTTTACCTTGAAAAGGTAACCAGTAATTGAGCTTGAATGTAGACCCAAAGGGTCTAAAATCAATATTTCCATTATACAGAAGTGTGGGATTTATTATCCAGAAAGCTCAGGGCCTGGGGTTTTCCTGTAATTTGGATCTCTAGACCTTAAGTCTGCAAAAAATCAATTCAACTTGGAATAAACCCAAGGGGCACATTTACTTAGTTCGAGTGAAGGAATAGAATAAAAAAAAGTTCGAATTTCGAATGATTTTTTTTGGCTACTTCGAACATCGAATTGGCTACTTCGACCTTCAATTACGACTTTGAATCGAACGATTCGAACTAAAAATCATTTGGCTTTTCGACCATTCGATAATAGAAGTACTGTCTCTTTAAAAAAAACTTCGACCATCTAAAACCTACCGAACTTCAATGTTAGCCTATGGCAAAGGTTCCCATACGCTTTGTAAGCTTTTTTTGATCGAAGAAAAATCGTTCGATCGACGGATTAGAATCCTTCGAATCAAACAATTCAAGGGTTTAATCGTTCGATCGAATGATTTTTGTTCGATTGAACAAATTGCGGTAAATCCTTCGACTTCGATATTCGAAGTCAAAGGATTTAACTTCGGCAGTCGAATATCGAGAATTAAGTAACCCTCGATATTCGACCCTATGTAAATCTGCCCCCAAGTATTGTTTTGCCATCAATATGGATTCATGCAGCTTAGTGAAATCATTTGCACCCTGTATAGACTATGGCAGTAATCCCCAACCAGTGGCCCCCCAACATTTTGCTCCCCAACCCCTTGGATGTTGCTCCCAGGAGTCTCAAAACAGGTGATTATTTCTGAATTCCAGGCTTGGAGGCAAGTTTTGGTTGTATGAAAACCAGTTGTACTGCCAAACAGAACCTCCTGCCAGTCCTACCAAACAGCCAATCACAAACCATATTTGCTTGTGTTTCTCCACAAACTCTTTTTTCATTTCAATGTGGCTCATGGGTAAAAATGATTGAGACCTCCAGCCTAGAGCCAAGTGTACAAGTCATGGGCATCTGCTGTGGGGAAATGACTGGATTTTCATGTTCAAGCATTGGGTCAGACTCAGGGAAGTGAGGAAATCTCATCTCATGGTTTATGACATGAAAACTCAGTAGAAGTCCATGGGGATGTTTGAATTGAGAGTCCACTCGTTCTCTAAATCTAAGTTAAAGGCCACCTCTCATAGTAAAATTGTTTGAGGTTGTTGGGGGTAACAAAGCTACATGTGTCAGCTCCATGTCAGGACAAATAATGAGGCGTGTCTCAGGTCACACACATGCACAGAGTGAACAAGTCAGAAGACTCACTTATTATGCACATGTCTCTGACAAAACATGGCCACCCATATTGGCTGTTGCCTCCTGGTGCAGGTGACATAGCACTTTCTAGAAGCATTTTCTGACCCAGACGGTATTGTTCCCCCAACCAGAGTGATGTCTCTATTAGCCCATGACTCCAAAGAAGGAAACAATTTTACTATGACAAGTGCCCCTTAAATGTGAACCTTTGCTTGAAAGATATTGGCAGGCTGAAGAGCCAACGAGCCCTTTATAATTATACTGCAAGACGACGAGTCTTCTGAGAGATTGTACAGAAGCTTGGCTGATGTCCCTGACCACCACCTGGTATGAGCGAAACAGCAAATGCTTCTCAGTCAACAAAAACAAGTTGACTCCCATCTATAAACATTTTTTTTGAGTGAAATTACTGTATATTTATAATTGGTAGGGGGGAAATGTCAGTATAATTGTGTCAATATTGCAAAACTAACCAATGCTTTGACCTTTATTGCAATAGATCAGTTTGGATTCCAATGGTACCATAATAAATCCAACATCCAAATATGTGTTTCCCTTATTTTAACTGAACAAGTCGAACGGGGATTGGGTGCTAAGGGTGCATCCCTAACGGCATGTTGTAGTTATGTTAGAAAAGAAATCCAGAGGAGTTGATCCCACTGATTAGAGGGGCCCCAGGGGTTTGAGGCAAACCCAACACAGACTCCAAACCCATAGAAAAACCAAATCAGAAAAGACAGGAGAATATACAGATTGCGCTTAAGGTGTGTGTGCATGGGGGGGGGGTCAGAGGTCAAGCAGGAACAGTTGTAGTTCAGGGTGAGGTCAGTTTAGGCAAAGTGTAGGCCACTTGAACAGGAAGTAATTAAGGTTGGAGCAGGGTCAGTTGGGGCTGCAGACAGGAAGTAATCAAGGTCAGGGTAGCGTTGGCCCAGACAGAAGGAGGACAATAGTCAGGTCAGTGAGTCACAGAGACAAAACATTCTCTTTATTTAAAGAATCTCAAAGACCTATAAATTCTCTCCAGATGAAAGAGCAACAGCAAAACCTCATGCATTGTATGGTTGATGGTTGTCTGGATATCCATGTGTAGCCTTCAGTAGTGATGGGCGAATTTGCGCTGTTTCGCTACGCTGAAAAATTCACGAATTTCACGTGAAATTCGCGAAACTGCGAAAAATTCACAAAACAGCGACGGCACCGTTTCACGAATTTATTTGCTGGCGGCGAATCGCGCAAATTCGCCGCAAATTCGCGCCTGGCGAATAAATTCGCCCATCACTAGCCTTCAGTTTTCTCACTTTCACCTTTTTACACTCTTAGCTCATCTATAGGACAAGAATCATATCTTACTTCCCATAGCATTATCAAGCCCATGTTTCTGTTTTCTAAATGTGATGAAGCATATATTGAATTCCAATAAAATTAAATACACACACAGATTAACCATGTAGGTCATTATAAACTCAGGAAAGGAGGCATGTCCCACCCAGTTAAGACCTTTGTCTCATTCCTCAGTGATATTCCTTTCCAAGATATTGGCTTCATGGCAACAGGATTGGCCTTGGTTGGTGACCCTTGTCAAGGTGGGGAATAAAGATGGCGGTACACAGACAGATCTAGTACGAGCTTTTGTACAATTATCAACATACTTCTACCCAAAACAATCAATGAGCATAGAATGAATATGCAGGAAGTTTAAAAAATAAAAAAAACTATTTCAATAATGCTGCACATAGGCTGTTGGATGAACAATCATATCTAATGTAATTTCGTCTTTTTATGTATTGCCAGTGGTTTAATAAACTAGGGGGCAGAGTTATCAACATCCAAATTTGAATTTTTAAGGTTTTTTTGCAGCAAATATAATGAATTTAAATTTTAGATTTATTAAGTCAAAAAACTTCCAAATTTCTAAAAGCTGCTGAGTTTGCGTAGAGGTCAAAAGCTATTTTTCAATTCATGTTTTATATCAATTAAAAATTTAGCAGAGGCATTGAAAAGGATGGCTAGAATATGAGATCACTGTGTTTGAGTTTTATCACGTTTTTAAGTTTTTTCACATTTTTAGGGACACATTCAAGATTCTAATTTTTTTTTAGTTTTTTTGAAATTCTAAATTAAATTTTTTTTTATAAATCAGCTTCCCTGTGTTCAACATGAACATTCGGCTTTAAAACAATCAAATCTCATGTTGATTGTGCACTTGTCCCCGGCTTGATTGGGTCAACTGTATGTTCACCGCCGTGTCTGCATGGGATCCCTTTTGGTGCTCCAGTTTCCTTGACCAGCCCAAATCTATATGGAGGAAGACTTCTTGGCACTCTTCACACTTGTATAAGATTTTTGGGGGTATATTTATCAAACAAGTGTATTTGTGGGCTGAAGTGAAATTGGAACCTTTGCTGAGTCAAGGGGGTTATTTACTAAAACTCAAATCTTTCTCATAATTTCAATAAAACAAACTCAACCAAACTCACATCCACGATTTTAACTTATGTGTTAATAAAATAACTCAAAAAATTTGTTTCGAGAAAAGTCTTATTTTTCCGGGAAAAGTCTTGATAAAATCATGGAAATCAGATTCGTACAAATTTTTCAGAATCTATCAACTTTTTCCACCCGAAAACCACAAATTTTTCCCATTATCATACAAAACCCAGCACAGACCACGATATCTTCAAATTGGAAAAGGGACATCTGTCATTAACTTCTACAGGACCTCGACAGGTTTGAGATGGAGTATTTTCAGATTTTTAGCTGCTTTGGGGCTTGATAAATCTCAAAAATTAAAAATTGGAGTTTTTGGCACTAAAAAACTCAATCTGACAAATTTAAATTTGAATAAATGACCCACAAGGAGTCATGGGAATGATGAATAGTCTCTGTAATGTGCCTCAAATATAAATAATGGATAATAATAAATAATATGCTGGATAGGGAAGCCACTATGTTCTTTTCACTGTTATTTCTATACTGTAGCTCATACAAATGACAAGATATTTGACTTTGATGAGCCTATAAAAATAAAACAGAAAAAAAATATATTATTTACCGAGAGTTGGTGGGACTTTTTTTCCATGAATCATCCTTATTGGCCACTGTTTTCACAAACAGAACGACCAACTCTATGGCAATTTTTTTTTTAAAAAAAACACACATTTTAAATGAACTTTATAGCATGACGTCTGTATGCAATTTTTCTCCAAATGTGTAGTCATCATCATTCATTAAATATTAGCTAACATGACGAATAGTAGAAAAATAGCAAAGGTTTTAAAAAAAGCGAGAGGCAACTAAATACTCACCGAAAATGGTTTCTTCTGTTTTCTGCATAAAAATCATTGATTTATGTGAGTTCATTGAGGGAAGTTTCACTGACAGTGGCTGAGTCGCAGCGAGACTGGTTATTTCTGCTCATCTTGCCGTATGGCATCATTTGACATCATTCTATCCAAAAACTGGCCTTTTGCTTTGACACTGTCGGGAGCATTCCCGCAAAATGTTTTAATGGAAATAAAGTATCTTTGTGGCCCCATTTGTATTAAGGAAAATGTTTGTGATTGTGAAAAGAAATGTAAGCGACGAAAATGGAAACCTTAAAGGGATTCGGTCATGAGTTTTATGATGTAGTTTTTATTTCTAAATGACACTGTTTAGACTGCAAATAATTCACTGTACAATATAAAATGTCATTCCTGAAGCAGCAAGTGTATTTAGTTGTAATATTGGTGTGTAGGTGCATCTCAGCTCATTTTGCCTGGTCATGTGATTTCAGAAAGAGCCAGCACTTTAGGATGGAAATGCTTTCTGGCAGCCTGTTGTTTCTCCTACTCAATGTAACTGAATATGTATCAGTGGGACCTGGATTTTACTATTGAGTGCTGTTCTTAGATCTACCAGGCAGCTGTTATCTTGTGTTAGGGAGCTGCTATCTGGTTACCTTCCCATTGTTCTGTTGTTAGGCTGCTGAGGGAGGGGGTAATATCACTCTAACTTGCAGTACAGCAGTAAAGAATGACTGAAGTTTATCAGCGCACAAGTCACATGACTGGGGGCAGCTGGGAAACTGACAATATGTCTAGCCCCATGTCACATTTCAAAATGAAATATAAAAAAATCAGTTTGCTCTTTTGAGAAATAGATTTAAGTGCAGAATTCTGCTGGAGCAGCACTATTAACTGATGCATTTTGAAAAAAACTTTTTTTCCCATGACAGTATCCCTTTAAGAAACAGTACTCTTGATAAAACAACAAATTCATAGTCTGACCTAATTAATTACCGGTGTTAATAGGTATTTCCTCCTTCAAAGTGTCCTTTTTGAGGCAAATTATTTCATTTTTTAATTTTAGCACTGAAAAAAGGACAATTACATTGGATCAATTTTTTTCCGCAACTGTGATGGCTAGAATATTTCCTAAAAAAAATTAGAACTGAAAAAAACTCAGTTACAAGAGAAGGAAATGTATATCTTTAGCCAATAAACACAGTCTTACTTTAAATGGTGCTAAAAAAGTGTGTTAGAGTTCAGCACACTCACCTGACTTGTAACACCCCTAGGTGTCAATTCAAAGCAGTTGATTACATTTTGATGAACTGACGTGCTGATCTACTTTGATAAATGTGTCAGTTTGTTTAATGCTTTCCTATTAGTAGTGTGAAGTGTAGGAAGTGTGAAAATTTTTTAAAAAATGATTCTGCCCCATAGTGTTAAATTCCAGTAAAAAGAATGGCCAGGCAAGGAGTGGAAAGGCAAAACAAACGTTGTGGTTACAAAAATTTTATTTTTATTTTTGTTGTTGTGACTTTTTGAGTAATCTCCATTTTATTATTGACTGTCCCCTCTGGAGAGGCCAAAGGCAGTGGTTGTTGAACTTTTTTAGTTTAAGCAACCATTAACCGTTAATTACCATTAACAACCACTCTCTGTATCCGATCCTGTAGCCAGTTTCCTATCCACCCACCAGAGATGTCAGACTTACTGGCCTATAATTGCCAGGCTGAGATTGTAATCCCTTTTAAAACATTGGAATGACATCAGCTTTTCTCCAGTCGATAGGTACCAAACCAGATGAAAGCGAATCTGAGAAAATCAGAAATAGGGGCCAATCTAAAACTGAACTAATCTCTGTTAGAACCTGAGGGTGTATGCCATCTATCCCTTTCACCTTGTTCATATTCATTTTTATTAAAGCATTACGAACCATATCCTGAGTCAGCCAGTGACTAGATTGAGCTGAGCCAACAGTGCAGCTATGAGGTGGGTCTGGAAACTCTGACTCCTCTATTGTATACACTGAAGAAAATAACAGATTTTGCACATTTGCCTTTTCTATGTCTGTTGAAACCATACTGGTACCATTATTTGAAGGAGCCACACTCTCAACCTGCATCTTTTTACTATTAATAAACTCAAAAAACTTTTTGGGGTTAGTCTTAGCCTCTGCCGCAATGTGCTCCTCATTTTGTATCTTTGCCTTCTGGATTGCTGTTTTACAACATTTATTATAGTGTTTTAATTCATTAAATGCAGCTTCAGTCTCCAGAGACTTGTAGTTATTAAATGCCTTTCTCTTCTTTCCTATTAACTTCTTTACTTCTATATTAAGCCACATATGGTGATTTTTTGTGCTTTTAAATTTACTTCTTAAGGGAATTGAGAACAATAACAATTTAATATCAGTTTGACAACCATTGCTGTTCTGTGTTTTAAGCAGAAAACATAATGCCCCAATCTATGCTCTGAAGGGGCAGCCTTTAAAAGACCAGTAACATCAAATTTTTTTTGTATATATTTTTTTTGTATATTTCTCCTTCCTGGCTATCTCCTATAAGGAAGGCAGGGAGGAGAAATTGAGCGCCGCACAATGGATCCTGCGATTGATTTCTAAAGAGGAGCGCAAGACTTTTCGGGTTTTAAAGTTTAATTTGTGTTAGTGGTTTTTTTTCAATCTATACAAACATTTTTTTTAAAAAAAATTTGATGTTACTGGTCCTTTAAAGAGTTAAAATTAGCTTTTCTGAAATGAATGGTTTTTGTTGCCCCAGTATATATTTGTTTTTTTGCACCAGACATTAAATCAGATCACATCTGATTAGATTAAATTAGATCACATTATGGTCATTATTACCCAGGGGTTCAGTTACTTGCACATTTGCTATAAGTTCTGGCTCATTAGAGATCATTAGATCCAGTATAGGATTTTTTACTGGTTGGCTCCTCAACAGCCTGTGCCATAAAATAAACTATTTTTCTCTTTTAAACCATGAATGTCATGTATTTTATGAAAAGATCCAAATATATTGATATATACAGTAAAACCTCAAAAACCTTCAAAAATTTAATTTTTCCTGACAATAACTAGTAAACAAAGTTAGAAAACCCCTAAAAGTCCAAATGGCTAAAAAGGTCCAATAGGATCAGCACAGCTCCCACTGACTTCAATAAGACCTTGACTGCTTTACTATAGAAGTCAATGGATTATCACCATTAGCCCATAGCAAGTATACAGATTTAGGAACATCTTAGAGGCCTATTTAATGACGGTCGAATTTTAGTGGATTTAGAGGTTTTCGAATCCACAACTCAAGTTACTTTCTCAAAAACCATAAATGTCATAAAATGTATTGAAAAAATGTAAACTAAAAAAGCACAAACTGGTAAAGCAAAGAAGTGAGTGTGGCCTTGGAAGCTCTGGTTATGGAAGAAACACTTCATAGCAGCAGAAGAACCATGGATGTGTGACAATCCCTAATCTTTAACAAGGGAGAAGTTAGAACCATAATACTAACTGACTGACAGACGTGTCACAGAAGCAACAAATTAATAAACCAGTTTACGAGCGCTGGGAAATTAAAGAATAATGATATTGCAATTTGTTTGAATAATTTGTTTATGATAAATAATAACTTTCTCTTCCAAGAAGAAGCACACTCAACAGGTTCTATCCTGCCTGAGAAGCAATAATATTTAATTCACTATAAATAACCTGGGAGTGCTGTCAACACCCTTACTAAATGAATGGTCTAATAACCTTATGGATGCTCTCAGATGTATGTGTATAGCTTTATTGATTGGATTACTTGAGATCAGTTACTAGATCTGTCAATTCTGATGTGATAGAGTTGCATTGTTCTTCACCTGGGGACTGTCACACCGTCACATTGGGAGTTGGAGTAGGGTTTCCCAACTCTATGGTTGTAGGAGGTTGTGTATGAGTAGATTGAAAATGTTGACTGTGGCTTCCCTGGGTCCTACCTCATACCAATCTTGTCCCACCCACCCTGCTATCACATATCAAGGATTAGTGATGGGCGAATAAATTCGCGAATCTCCCGTGAAAATTCTCCGGTGAAAATTTCAGATTTTCAAGATTTTTTTGTGAAAACCTTCAAATTTCACGTTTTTTGAGTGAAATCCTTCAAATTTCATGATTTTTGAGTGAAATCCTTCAAATTTCAAGATTTTTTAGTGAAAACCTTCAAATTTCAAGATTTTTGAGTGAAATCCTTCAAATTTCACGATTTTAGAGTGGAATCCTTCTAATTTCACTATTTTTGTGTGAAAAACATCCAATTTGCATAATTTTTTCGTGAAAATGTTCGAATTTCACGATTTTTTTGGGAACTTTCCGATTTTTGCGGGAAATTCGCAAATTTTGCGGCGAAGTGAAACGGTAGAAATTCGCCCATCATTAAGGATGATACATCCTATGGGGGATCATCAGTAAACATTGTCAATCATCGGACCCTCGCCAATATGAGGAATATTTTTTTTAAATGATTTGAAAGTGGGGCACTAATGGGATCCCTTGCTGTTTCCAATGCGGTTGTTTTTCTCAAGAGATCCCACTTGTGCCAAAATGTGCATTGCAATTGGCTGGCTTGGCATTTGGCAGTGTAAAACTGTATTTATCAGTCACATTTTTTGTAGATGCCCATAACCTTCTTCTTAGTTATAATGAAAGATAATCCATAGACTGTAAAGAGTACCCACTGTCTGTGTATAGGTTTTATTGGGCATTTATAGGACAGAATAATATGAAAAGTAAATCCAGCTAGTAGGATGTAGGATAAGCATGCGGTGAGTATTTGGCAGCATCATATTGGGTTCCTCAGCACCAGCCAGGCACAAACCAGGGTTCTCCCTCCAGTCAAGCTTCAGCTTTCACCCTGGGCCCCTTCTTTTGACTTGTGCCCTCAGAAGTGCCAGGATGAGGACCTCCGCTTCAGATCTTTTAAGCGTTACTCTTTTTTCTTTACAGAGATTGGCTTAGGGCTGCTTATTAGCAATTTTCATTGGCAACATTTTTTATTAGAAATAAAGATCAAAGGCTTCAATTAACATGACTGGAGGGATCCATCGTTGTTATAAACAAAGTCTTCAGTTTCACTGGTTACTCAACCCAATAGATTTGTTTTTGTCTGTGTTGCTTCCAGCACAATTACATTTGTTTAAGGTTTAACCTAATCGTTGCTGATTTACAACTAAAAGGCTTCAAATTTGGGCACAAATCAGTTCTCTTGTGGGGTTTTCAACACCTCCAGGCTGCCAAGTCTCATGCTTAGAAAGCAGAGCTGCAGTCACATCTGGTTAAGCCAAGTGTCTGCTTAGATGTGGGTTTAGTTCTTTGTGAATGGATGCTGCCTCTTCCATATGAAAACGTGAGTAGGAAAATTTGCCTGAAATTTTATTTTTTATGTCTTTGGACATCTTCTTTATAGTGGGGCATTTCATATGAGTTGGATCCAAGCATAACAAATTCAATGTGGAATAACAGCGATGAGCAGAGGAGGAAAGTGATGACATCCTACTGGTGTTCCTAAAATAAAAAATCTAATCAACAAATCACTCAAATCCTCAACACCCCCAGCAGCACATTCCTTATTTACTCATCTCTGGGCCAGGCAGGAGGTCAGAGGGCATCGCACAATATTTCATGAGTGGAGCAGATCTGGGTAAACAGGGCCCAACTGTTTTTTTCCTGGTGTCCCACTGGCCCAGTCCAACCCTGACTGGATCAATCCCTCTGTACTTAAAGCTCTTAACATAGTAAGAGACCCTACCAGATAAAAACTGTGAATCTCAGGATATTCATTTGTTGTAAGAATATTCTATGACTAGCGATGACTGAACTTGGGACTTTTTGCTTTGCATAAAAGTTCTCAAAACCACAAAAGAATTCTCAAAAAATGCAAACTTTTACTGAAATGCACTGGAGCCAACAGGAATGTGAACATTTCCCCTATGCTACAACTACCGGTATTCTTCATAGGCTCCCGTGTTGCTTATTTCTTCCAAACATGGAACTGGTCCATCAATACCATACCTTCTACATATCTTTCCTTCCAGTTACTCAGGCCAGAAATTCTACAAATCCAATCTCTTTGGTTGATGTAGAAGGCAAAAGGAGGATAATAACAGCTGTTTTTCCACTGAAATATAGCGCATGGAGAAAAGGTGTGCCATTGGTAAGACCACAAATTTTGCCACAGATTTCACCTATTGGTTACAATCACATGGTCTAATGTAAGTTGCAGTATGTCTGACTGTCTCTGATTGGAATTGTTGCATATGAATGAGGTCTAAGCTCTAGGATACATCAATTGCATGTGCGCCATATTTTTATACCATATTTAATGCTGTGTGAGATTCCAGTGCCGGCATCTTTTTCACAGGACAAAAACATCCAAAACTGCTGTTTTAATACACAGGAACATCCAAAGACATGGAGCTTCATTGATTAGTGTGAATTTGAACATCACTGTCATTCTTCTAGGAGAATTAAAATGAGAGCCTTTTGGACACAAATCAGCCTTGTGGGCTTTTTAGCACCTCCGGGCTGCCAAGGTTCACGCTTAGGAAGCAGCGCAACAGACACATATGAAAATCAACATCTGCTTGAGCAAAGTCACTGCTAAGATGTGGTTTCTTTGTGTGAGAATAGACTCTGCCGTCTGAGTTGAATTATTTTCTTTGATTATTTTGGCATTTTGAAAATCACAATTGTCACAATGATAGCGGATTCTCTGGTGGTAAATAGCAAATAATATACTGTGTGGATGGGACTTTCATTCAGCTGTAAAGGCAGAAAAGTCACAAATGATGTTTCCTTGGTATCAAGTTATTCATCTCCAATATGGTACATGCTGGTGTCATGAGCAACTGGACTTAGAGGCCGATGAGCAGGTACATTAGAGGCCATTATGTTCATCTGCACAACAAAGTATTTTCATTTTAGCTTTCTTTTCTAACACAATGAAAAAATTGTCTATTGACAAAGATTGTGTCTTACTGATGAAAATCAGAAGGACAATGAGTATGCATAGATCCACAATGATCTCCTGATAATATGCTGGTGCAATGTTTGTGTTTGTCAAACTCATTATTGAGGCTTGCTTACAATTCTGGTGAAGCCTTCATAGACTTCTTGTCCCATGTGCCAGTATGTTATCTTTAGCATTCTCAAACTAGGGTCAAAATGATCTGAATCCAAGTAACACTGGGATGTGGGAGAGAGACGAAATATCTAGAGCAGTGATCCCCAACCAGTGACTTGTGAGAAACATGTCACTCACCAATCCAATGAAGTTTGCTCCCACTGGCCTCAAAACAGGAGCTTATTTTTGAATTCCTGGTTTAGAGTCAAGTTTTGGTTTCATAAAAGCCATGTGTATTGCTAAACAGAGCCTTCTGTAGACTGCCAGTCCACATAGGGTCTCCAATTTTTTACAATTGAATGTGGCTGAAAGGTAAAAAAAAAAGGGTTTGGAGGACTCCTGATCTAGAGAAAATCCACATGTGATAAACATACAGGCCCAAATTCACTAAGAATCGTAGCTGCGCCAGGCGCAAATTCACCGCACTTCGCCACACTTCGCCTGGCATATTTTCGCCAGCGCTCCGCAAATTCACTAAAATCCGAAGTTGCGCACAGGGGTAGCGTAAGTTTTCGAAGTTGCGCTAGCGTTAATTCGCCAAGCTAAGCGAAGTTTCGCTAGCGATAGTTCATTCAAATTTCAATGGAGGAACACGTATCACCACTTCAAATGCCTAGAAAACCTTCAAATCAGCAACTAAAAATTTTATTTTGCCCTACACATGTGCCCACTGTCTAGGTAAGTTGCCATGAGTCAGGAAATGTAGGGGGAAGGAGGGGAGCCCCAAAAAAAATTTCGATCTTTTTCAGCCTATCACCCATCATGTAGAAAACACGCCAGCGTTTTTTGGGACTTCGAAAAAATTTCGACTTTTTTTCAAACTCTATTGCGCTTCGCCAGGAAGTCTAGCGTAAAAGGTAGTGTTCAGTACACTGCGCAAGTTAGGGAATTTGCGTATTTATGTCGCTAGCGAAAATTCGCCTGGCGTAAAAGTGTGAAGTAACACTAGCGAATTTACGCCAGCGTTCGTTAGTGAATTTGCGCAGTAACGAAAAATGCCAAACGCTAGCGAATTGACGCTAGCGTTCGGCGCTTCGGCGCTTAGTGAATTTGCGCCACAGTCTCTGGGCTGATGGTGAACAGGTCATAATTAAATTCAGGGCTCCAAGTCTACACAGCATGAGTGATAAAGTCTGAGCCCCTGTGCAGCCCTTGTTTAGTATGATAAGCCCCTTAGGCTTGAGTAAACCCCTCATGTACACAATACATTAAGAACAATTTAGGAACAGTGAGTTTGAATAGTGCAAATAAGGACATATGCAACTCTACTCTACTGATAATACAGAATAGAAGAGAGACCTTCTATAGATTGAGGATTCACATTGCAATGTTGACCTTGTTTAGATGATCTGTAGTAGGAGGAGAGCCCCAATCCCATGGACATCTTGTTGGCCAGCCTAGAGTCTGTATGATCTGACCATCCATTGTTTCTTCTTTTCCCAATAAAGATTGTGGCTAAGGATAAGTGAACTTTTTTGCCCGGTACAATTTTGCTAGAATTTCTCCATTTTGATAGAAAACATAGGCTTGCAGCTGGCATCATTAATTAAACCCTAACCTTTCATATCTGCAGCTTATTTTCACTCCAGAGAGAATGCTGCATCGCTATAGTGCATTATTAATGGGAAATTAATCATATTAAGCAAAGCTACTGCTATAATTAGATAATGAAAACCTTCTCTAATATAATGAGAAACACCACCTACCTACAACTGTAATTGCTCTGTAGAGCCACACTATAGGAACAACTGCTGAGCAAATCTCTTGCTTGGATGGCTCTGGCCAAGATATTATTATAGTAGCGTAGATATGTGTAAGTGAATGGGTTAATGCTGTCAGACCCACCAGAGCTCCCGTGTAATTATCCTAAAAACATACACTGTTAAAGGATTAGGAAGCCAAGTTTAAAACAAATGGCAGTCCTGGTAATTAGTATTGTTTCCATAATCTTGTGTTCCTGATGAAGTGATAGTCTAGTGGCACTCCATAGGTGTTGGCATCTCAATCTGATCGACACAGTGGGGAGCCGCTCAGAGCAGCAGGTGAAGATTTTATCTGACCAGAATCTACAGCATGATCCTTTATTCTATCCCAAGGGTCTGTGTGGAGATTAATTACTGGACATGGTCTGAACAATAACATTATACACATTCATAGGGAATAAAATCTCCTCTGCCTGATAATAACTTGACGAGCTGCAGGGTGGTGCATGGATCTGATGGTTGCAAATATAGTTTATACTAGTGCCCCAGCTTGTTGGATCTTTGGGTTGCAAACAGATTTCAGATTTTCTAACTGTAAAACTTATGAGTAGATATGAGTTAATTAGTCTGTTCCCTATACAATATCTGTAAATGATTCAGGATAAATGTTTTCAGGGCAAGGAAGGTTTAAGTTTTGTTGAATTCTCACAAAGTCCACAGCACCTGCCCGGGTTATTGTTTGTGCTTTTTTGTAGATGCCTAAAGCAAACCAGGTTGGTGAATATTTTGCCCTATAGGCTTATGGTAATTACTGCTCTCAATAATGACTTCACATTAAATTGAATCATTTGAAGTATGAAGTATTTTGGATTATAAGTATTCCTTCAATTAGAAAAAATTTCTTAAATCAGGAGAAATGTTTGAACTAGTGATGTGTAGGTTGACCACCAGTTGGGCGGGTTCTTGTTGAAATCTGGCCAACCATTGCGGGTTAGGGTTGTATGCAGGTCAGGCTGGGAAAGTACACTCCTCCATTGCGCCTAAACATTCTGTGTCTTGAAACCAGAGGCACATGATAAAGTAGCATACAGAGCGAGATAACAAAGGTACAGGTCAGGTCCTACAAAGGCAACATTTTGAGTCAGGTGCGGGGGTTGAGTTTTTCCTTGCACTAGTTGGCACCTGTTCTTGGAGCCAGAGCAATAGCAGATAATATTCACTAGTCTTCTAATTGAAAGCAATCTTCTGATGGTTACTAGGCCATGTCTTAGGCACAACAGATGCACCAAACAGTTCTTTTCTGCTGTAAAATCCAGTATACTTGTGGCCTCCAATCATGCCTATTTGCAGACTCTGTCCTACCCCGTTGCATCCCGTCTTCTAACTTTGTTGCTACCTTCAGATCTTATCCTCAGCCTGATCCCAACTACACCCAACCTGTGCTTAGGATTTCCATCTACTAAACCACTCTATCATGTAAACCAGACACTGGGTCCTTGGGAAAATGTCTTGGCTGGTGCACAAATCCTAAGCGCAAGAAGATCGGTGTGAAGGTGGCTAGGACTTTGGGCATTATACTGTTCACGACATGAAAACAGCGAAGCAAAAATAAATTGTAACCTAATGTATCTTAAACTCAGAGCAACCAAAAGTGGGCACACTCCCTAAAACCCCAATTAAACAAAGTTTTAATGAAAGGTAGATAATGGTTTAAACTGTCAAAATCCTTTAAACCATTGGTTCCAGGCTTTAACAACAAGCCCTGCTTCTATGGAAATTATATAATTTCACGGAACCTGATATTAAAAAACAGAGTGAAAAAATAGCCTAGGAGTGACAGATGGTATCTACCCCCAGCTGCGCCAAGTTTTATTCCTTCACTGCTCGTGGCACATGAGGTTTGCGTGGATTTATTCCAAAACAAATCTTTGATGTTCTGACATTCAGGAAAATTAGAGCAGTTCCTTCAATTTGCACGAAGAATGAAGCCACTTCATTACATTAAACATGTCATGCACTATATACATATTAGAAAAATATTTAAGAGAAACACCTTTAAAAGGCATTGAAACATATTTCATCTTAGCTTTATCCCCCAGAATTCATAGAATGGAAAAACATGTGCCTTCCATTTATGTTTTGGTTACATAAGCCAGTACCTGGATACCTCATCTGAAATGAACATTCACCACATATGCCAGTGCCTCAACATGAGGGCAAATAGAAGGTGTTGGAGTTTATGGAGACAAGACAAGCAATAGGATTTATCCCACTCATAAATGTAAGGCCTAGTCAAAGTTGGGGAGTTTCCTTCCATATCTACTTCTTCTTTAAAAATGTCCATAGCAGCACTTCAATACAAAAAGAGGGGTTCTGGGAGCACTCCAAAGCTCAGTAAAAATGTATAAATACAATGGAAGTGCAACTGATCTGGCCAGCAGCACTTCATCTTAAATCTTGTAGGCCATTAGTGTTACACTAAAAAAGATTAAATTGGCCATACATGAGTTTATAAAAGCCCAGTCCCCTCCAGTTTGAGTCAACAGCTTACTGGTCGAAATGGTGAACATTTTCAAGATATCTGACAGGTTTGCAAATCCAGTAAGACGAGGGCCCCCAACTCATGTCCATAGGACAAAAGATTGTTTCAGCCCCACAATACATTCATTTGGTGACCTCACCATTCTATCCTTTCAGTTGTAGTGAGTTCTGCATTTACTCTAGATGTAAGTTGGTCTTAAAGAAGAAAAACAGCTACTGAGTGTGTCCTGGAGACACTGTGGTGGCCTTGGCTTGGTACAGATGCCTCAAACATAAAGTTTAGCATTTCTAGCTATTTGTTGAACTTAGTTAGTAAAAAGGTATATATATATATATTTTTTTTCTTGTTATATATGGTTCTTTTAGCTCAGTGTTTGCTGAAGCTTCTTAGGCTATAAATGACCAGGAACTAGGAATAATTACTGGATGAATGCTGACATAGAGAATGAAGTGTTAATTGTGTCAAACTCTTCCTTTTCCAGTAAATTGATGGATTTTCCATTGTTTTGTGAGGTGTAAAACAATTGTAGAGGCCTCATGTAAAGTTCTAAAGGACTTGGTAGCTCTCACCTAATTAATCCATTTAGTACCAAAGAAAGGAGGATTATGGTTCTTTCTTTTCATGCAAACAAAACCAGCGTAATGGAAACCGTAAGTGGACCAGATTCTCTGGTCAAGCTTTGAAACAGTAGGCTTTACGTAGTTTAATACACATTCTTTCAAATTCACATTACCTTGGCATGTATTTTTAGCTTTTATTTCCTGATAAATGGATAAAAACTGTAATTAAAGAACAAACGGGGCAAAAATGTTTTAACTAAGTTTCATATATAAAAGAAATAATCCATTTCATTCTTTTATCAGACTTTCTGGGCTATAATGTCTTTCTAGTAACAGCCTGGTAGTCATCACGCAATGGTCTATATGGCCTAACAGTATATTAATGACAATAGTTTTTTTTTTTAGTTTTTCTTTAAATGATGATAAGGTGTTTATCTAAGGTTAGGTGCATAGCAAAGGATATAACCTAGTCTGGAAGGTAAAATGAATGGTAATTGCTCCCAGTCAGAAAATCTCTACACTCTCTACACTACAAAGCTGCTACGCTCTTTTTACCCATAATAACGTCCCTTGTTTAGTAGAGGGATCTGCGCCACAAGGCAGGAGAATCATAGGAAAGGTGAGGAGGTGCGGTAATTTACAATACTGGACTAATATCTATCCACTGTTGTCTGTTGAGGAGGAACCATGGGTGTCAAAATCTCATGTCTATCTTCTGTAGCACTCTTCGACTCAAGAAATGGACCTATCAAACCTGCCAGGATTGCTTCTTCCCAAGACATGATGGTTCACAGTTTTTTTTATCAGTGGAGCACTTTTGGTGCCTTCCTGTTCATGTATGTAAGCCACTGCTGTGGTGTTGGCTAAGAGAGGCATCTTTACTGCCCCAAACTGCAGTAGGTTAGAGGGAAGGGGGACCAGTTCTTACTTGGGCAGAAAAGTTGTCTAAAATTGCACCTCCAGTCACAGAAGGCATTCCCCTGGAACGGTGTTCCTCAGATTCAGCTACAATCCAAACTCAGCTTTCGGAATGTGAATACAATGATTCAGAATCATTCTCAGGAAAGAGTTGAAGGGGCCTCATGTGCCATCTTCCCCAACACACCATTTGAATAGTGGAAGAAAAGAGTCCTAGAGTGACATGCATTCCTTGACCAAAACTCTTATTAGCTTTCTGATGAAGCTCACCCATGATTTGATCTGAAAAATACTTTGATCTGGAAGAGATACTATTCCCTGAAGAGTGTTCAGGCACACCCAGGATCATTACATTCTTGGGGATCAAGTGGCTTTTCTGACAATTTATTATCCAACTAAAATTTTAAGAAAAGACACCAAGTTGTCTCTGCCTCCTCCCAGGAATTGGTTGTCAAGAGGATGTGGTCCAAGTAGTGAAAGGCCACCACTCCTCCACTCTCAAGACAACTTAATGTCACTAGAACTTTAGAGAAGGTCTTTGGTGAAGTGGACAGGCTATATGGGAGACATGTACATTGTATGTGTTGGTCTTGAAATAGCAAGAGAAGGAACCTCCTATGAAGCCTGTAGACTTTGTGTTCATCTTCTGCACTTTGCACCTTGCTCTTAGTCCTTGCATCTCAAATTGGAGACTCAAATGCTATCAGAGAAGTGTAATGGCACAACAAACAGTACTCAGTTCAGATTCAAAGGCCTACAGCCAAGTTCATCACATTCATAATTATTCCCATGATATTTTCACATGTGCAGTACAAAGGCATTTTTCCAGAGTGGCCTGAAATCCTGAGAATAACAGTAAATTGGCAGCCTCTTAGCCATTATGGATAAAAAAAAAAACATGTAAAGCGGGTCAATTAAAGCAAAGGCCAATCACAGATTTTGAAAACAACCTCAAAAATACATATTAATCAAAGCAAACATTTTACAAGCACATTTTTATATGAGACGGACATGAAACCATTATTAAGGGTCAAGCGCAGACAATGTTATTTAGCCCTAAACATACAGCAGGCGCACAAAGACTTCTCACAACAGACTCACAGCATTTTATACTGGCACAGATCCCAGATACAGTAATTGAGTCATGTATTAGGCTTTCAACAAATATTACTACACACACATCACATGCAATATCTGCAATACAAGACAATATTTAGATATAGATAGATAGATAGATAGATAGATAGATAGATAGATAGATAGATAGATAGATAGATAGATAGATAGATAAATAGATAGATAGATACTGGATAGATGTATACATAGATGCTGGATAGAGAGAGAGAGAGAGAGAGAGAGAGAGAGAGAGAGAGAGAGGGATGGATAGATGATAGATAGATAGATAGATAGATAGATAGATAGATAGATAGATAGATAGATAGATGATAGATATAGTGAATAAAGTACCCCTTTTGTAAAATATAAGGATATTATAAGTTACCGAGGAGTTTCATGATCATATAAAAGTACAAGGCCGAAGGCCGAGTGTTTTTATACAGGTCATGGAACTCCAAGGTAACTTCTAATATTCTCATATTTTGCAACTGAGAGTACTTTATTTATTATAATACACAAGTTTCGGTGAGTCATGTGACAGAAATGACATCACTACTCACCATTTATAACTGATGACATCAGAACTCACTGTTTATAAGGATATAATTCACAAGATATTCATGGCTTTTGTGTATTATATATGGATAGAGCGAGAGAGAGAGAGAGAGAGAGAGAAAGAGAGAGAGAGAGAAAGAGAGGGAGAGAGAGAGAGAGAGAGAGAGTTAGACAGATAAATAGATAAATAGATAGATAGATGATAGATAGCAAAAGTGCTCGCATTCACAGGATTTATATTAAAGGATCAAATCCAAGGTCTAGTTTTAACAGTTCCGTCACATCCTGAGACCTTTCATCACAGCTGCTGGGAATACAGTGATTTTATCCAGAAAAAGTGGCATTTCTAGGAACTGAGCAATCATTTGGAATGGGAAGATGAACAGGAGAGTTCTTGAATAGAACAATAACAATACAATAGAACCTAAATACTATCAATATCTAATACAGTTATTAATAACAGAAATAAAAAAAGAGTTTATTTACTATTGCCCCACCTGCAAAAACCTTAAAGGATGAATACTGCATAGAGCTGAGGTGTAGAGTCCATCTGCAAGGCAACTCTACTCGCTCTAGTGCTGCCCCACTTCTCATCCTTTCTGGATATGTTGGTTCTAAAGGGCTAATCCCTCATCCTGAAACCCATACTACCTTGTCCCAAGAACTTTAAGCAAACAATTGTATCTCCTACTCCTCCTCTTTAGAGGAAACTCTAGAAATATACATAGTTCATGGGGATTCCATTTTAAACCAGGGGTTTAATCATTTTCTTTGGGGACCAATATTAGGGTTGAGAATCACGTTTAGAAACTAAACACTGGTTTAGACCATATTTGGCCCCTTGGTTTCACTTCAATTTTCTATTTCTATTAAAACTAAAAAATCCTAATAAATGCTTTCATTTAATTCATATGTTTTCAGTGGTTTAGTAAAATAATGAAGTCAGAGTCAACCTTCTTCAAATCTCTGTTAATCCGTTGCTTCTGCTATATTCCTTTCAAAGACACCAATTATTATAACCAATAATAGAAAGTTGCTTAGAATGACTATTTCCAAAATTTGGCTAGACAAACCCCTTTCAAGGGAACTATGGAAACCCAGCCTAAGAATGGTTCCCTAAACACACAAGTGAGTTTTTCTAGGTGTCAGACGTTAAGCCAGGCCGGTGTAACTGAAACATGGAGAAAAGAGCAAACGTCCCAATGGTTTAAAACATATTTTTGACATCCAGATGGGATTTTGTCCGTCTTTAGCAACTAGAAAAATAATAAAGAAAAGACAACGCTCTATGGATTTCATTTAACAGGCAGTAAAAGAGTTTATTGAGTAACCCATGCTGCTATTGACATCAATACACTGTGAAGGGTAACTGGAGATATCACATATAAAGCAAAGCAGTAAAGCAGTTAATGTTGCTTCTCCAGAAACTTCCGCTCTTAATTACGTCAACGAGGGTTTATGATGTTAATTGCATCCAGTTGCAAACACCTTAGATGGGCAACATGCAGCCTGGCGGGACGGTGGATGAGGTGCTGTTATTTCTGGACGAGGATGAGTGGAAATAATTAGACATGGCATCCTCATAAGTGAAAGGAAGTTTCAATTAAGTATAGGCAGGAACTACCCATAGACGACAGTTAGCAAGCATTTTATAGACAGGGACAGACAGTCCATCTTTACTGATCCTTTAAACAAAACCTTAGCTTCTATAAATAAATTCTTTTATATAATTGGCCTGAAAATGATCTTTATTGATGTTATGAGGTTGAATGTTTCAGTTATAAAAAAAAAGATCAGCGGTTTGATGTATGAATTGCTTGAAGTAATCAGAAATGTTCTTTATTTTCATTGTGGATTTAGTTAGTACAAACAGAATAACAGATCAGCCAAGCCAGTGCAGTTGAACAATAACACATACACGATCAACACAGAGACCAATATCATGTACAGAACATACATGGACTCATCTTACACCAGTGAACAATGAAAGAACATGTTCTGGATTTTTCCTCTTGATTTTGGAAACTTGAATTCAAGCCGAAAGTGTTCGCCTTTTCCTTTAGTCCGTGCAACCTGTGTAACGTAGGGTTTTATTCATTGGGAAAACTATTTGTGCTTTGCCATTCAAGACGTAAGGAAACATATTGATGACAAAAGTGCATGGGAAATGTTAGTATTTATGGGAAATTCAAACAAGAAGAGGGGCAAAGAGAAAGACAAATGAACAAGAGAAAGACAGAAGGATAATCTTGATGTGCATGATGTAAGAAGAACAGTTCCAGTATCTGTGTCCTGAATCTTTGAAGACCAGGATTTACAGCATGACCAATCTTGTTAACCCACTCAGATTTTCACATGGTCTATTCCATCAGATTCTTGTAAAATACTCTGACAGGCTCCATTTTCTTGCATTGGAAGGAATTTTACTTAATAGCAATCTGACTTTTCCCAATGAGATTACTGTATGATGAGGCTCTTTCTTGCTTTGGATCAGGAGTTTAGAAGATATGTCTGGTCAAGTGAAAACTATTATTTCCCTAATATTGTCAAGAATTATTCGGTCAATATGGTGTGATACAACAACAACAGCCCCGCATATAGCTCTGATGTATTGATCAGCATGTTAACTGTCTGCTTTACTAATACAATTGCTAAGTGAAAAGTATTTCCTACTTAATATGTTGCAGAGATGCCCTTAAACTGTCAAAGTTTGCATGTCTGAGTAACTAAAACACTACATTAAATAAGGACATCTCTGCAACATATTAAGTGGGAAATGCTTTTCACAGGGTTAAACACAGAACAAAAATGGGAAGTCTTTAAAATGCTGCTTAATAAATCTACTTGTCAGTATATTCCACTTGTAAGCAAGGAACGTCGTTGCAAAGCAAAACCTTTTTGGTTCAATAGAAGCGTTGGTGTTGAGGTGGGTAAGAAAATACCTGCTTTTAAGGCTTTCAAGTTAGCTGGTACAGCCGAATCATTTATAAGGTACAAGGAGGCCAATAAATCATGCAAAGAAGCTATAAGGCAAGCTAAAATTGATATAGAAAAGGATATTGCAGCAAGCAGTAAAACAAATCCAAAAATATTTTTAAATATGTTAATTGTAAACAAAATTAAGCAGAAATGGGTGGGACCTTTAATATCAGAGGGGGGGTCAACTAGTTCATTAAAACAACAAAAAGCTAAGATTCTGAACAGTAGGGTTCGTTGAGGGGAGGGGCGTGATGCACAGCCTGCCCCCCTCCTTACCGCCGCATTAGCCCACATTTCTCAGTGGCGCACGGACTGCCTGGGGGGCCCTGAGGGGGTGCGGGCCCTGGCCCGCTCGCACCCCCTGCTCCCCCGGTAATTCCACCACTGATTCTGAACTCATATTTTTCATCTGTCTACACAAATGAGGAACCAGTTAATGAAGGTTTCCTTCTTAACAGTCCCAATTCTAGTAATACAACTAATGATGCATGGTTCACACATGAGGAAATTCAAAAGAGACTAGAACATGTTAAGATTAACAAAGGTCCGGGGCCAGATGGTATTCATCCCAGGGTAATTAGCGAGCTTAGCTCTGTGATTGCCAAACCTCTTTACTTCATTTTTAGGATTCATTGAGATCTGGCATAGTGCCGAGAGACTGGAGAATTGCTAATGTGGTGCCTCTATTCAAAAAAGGATCCCGTTCTCAGCCTCAAAACTATAGGCCAGTTAGTCTGACGTCAGTAGTAGGAAAGCTTTTCGAAGGGTTAATAAAGGATAAGATACTGGACTTCATAGCAAATCATAATACTATGAGTGTGTGCCAGCATGGTTTTATGTGTAATAGATCTTGCCAGACTTTTTCCCTTCTTTTTATGAGAAGGTGAGCAGGGACCTTGATTCTGGGATGGCAGTGGATGTGATTTACTTAGACTTTGCTAAAGCATTTGATACAGTGCCACACAAAAGGTTACTGGTTAAATTAAGGAATGTTGGCCTGGAACATAGTATTTGTACCTGGATAGAGAACTGGCTAAAAGATAGACTACAAAGAGTGGTGGTAAATGGAACATTTTCTAATTGGACCAGTGTTGTTAGTGGAGTACCGCAGGGCTCTGTACTAGGTCCCTTGCTTTTCAACTTGTTTGTTAATGACCTGGAGGTGGCCATTGAAAGTACTGTTTCTATTTTTGCAGATGAGACTAAATTGTGCAGAACTATAGGTTCCATGCAGGATGCTGCCACTTTGCACAGTCATTTGTCTAAACTGGAAAACTGGGCAGCAAACTGGAAAATGAGGTTCAATGTTGATAAATGCAGGTTATGCACATTGGCAAAAATAATATAAATGCAAGTTATACACTAAATGGCAGTGTGTTGGGAGTTTCCTTAAATGAGAAGGATCTTGGGGTCTTTGTAGATAACAAGTTGTCTAATTCTGGGCAGTGTCATTCTGTGGCTACTAAAGCAAATAAAGTTCTTGTATAAAAAAGGGCATTAACTCAAGGGATGAAACATAATTGTGTCTCTTTATAGGTCCCTGGTGAGGCCTCATCTGGAGTATGGGGGCAGTTTTGGACTCCAGTCCTTAAGAGGGATATAAATGAGCTTTACAAGTACATTAGAGGACATTATAGACAAATAGCGGGGGTCTCCCATAGTAAAGATCAATAAGCCAGAGACTAGAGGAAAAGAAGTTTAATTTAAAGGAACAGAGTAGGGGGTTCATCACAGTGAGGACAGTGAGGTTGGGGAATGCACTGCCGGGTGATGATTCAGTTAATGACTATAAGAGGGACTTGGATGATTTCTTGGACAGACATAATACAAAGGCTATTGTGATACTAAACTCTATAGTTAGTATAGATATGGGTATATATCATTTATGTGACAGTAGGGAGGGGTGTGTGTATGGGGCTGGGTTTTCATTTGGAGGGGTTGAACTTGATGGACCTTGTCTTTTTTCAACCTGATTTAACTGTGTAACTATGTAACTATAACCTCTGATCCAATTTAGGATAACACCCATATGAGTTTTATGAAACATTTGAAATCATTCCTTTGACCTTTCAAATATTTCTGTAATTCATTAGGCATTTGTTACTGTGGGGTGTAATATGGGTATTTAAAGGGGTTGTGCAGGTAAGTAAGATGCTGGACAGTGGGGGGGGGGCAGTAGATGTGATCTATTTGGATTTTGCCAATACTGTGCCGATACGACTGTTTATTAAGTTCATTAATGACTTAGGGGAGGGTGTTGTAAGTAATGTATCAGTGTTTGCAGATGACACAAAATTATCAGCCCAATTAATTCCATCCAGGATGTGGCACTTGCAACAGGATCTTGACTAACTGGCAATCTGGGCAGCTAAGTGGCAAATGAGATTCAATGTTGATAAATGTAAAGTCATGCACCTGGGATGTAACAATATCCACTTATACCCTTAATGGGACTGCACTAGGCAAATCCATAATGGAGACAGAGCTTGGAGTCCTTGTAGATAATAAACTTGTCTGTAGCAAGTAATGCCAGTCAGCAGCATCAAGGGCAAATAAGGTCTTGACTTGTATTAAATGGGGCAGAGAGTCACGGGAGGAGGGGGTCCCACTGTATAGAGCACTGGTAAGGCCCCATCTAGAATATGCCGTACAGTTTTGGTCTCCATCACTCAAACATGACATTATTGTATTAGAGAGGGGACAGAGAAGGGCAACTAAGCTGGTAAAGGGAAAATCTTAGCTATGAGGAAAGACTGGCCAAATTGGGGATGTTCACTCTGGAGAAGAGGCGCTTAAGGGGTGATATGATAACTATGTATAAATATATAAGGGGATCATATAATAATCTCTCTAATGATTTATTTACCAGTAGCCTCTTCCAGCTGACACAAGGTCACCCATTCCGATTAGAAGAAAATAGGTTCCAGTTAAATATTGGGAAGGGGTTTGTTACAGTGAGAGCTGTGAAGATGTGGAATTGTCTCCATGAATCAGTGGTACAGGCTGATACATTAGATAGGTACAAGGAAGGGTCGGATGCTTTATTCACTAGTAGCTCCTCCCAGCAGACAGGAGGGAGCCAATGAGATTAGAGGAGGGAAAGGGGTGTTACAGGGAGAGCTGAGAAGTGAATCAGTGGTACAGGCTGATACATTAGATAGGTACAAGGAAGGGTCGGATGCTTTATTCACCAGTAGCTCCTCCCAGCAGACAGGAGGGAGCCAATGAGATTAGAGGAGGGAAAGGGGTGTTACAGGGAGAGCTGGGAAGTGAATCAGTGGTACAGGCTGATACATTAGATAGGTACAAGGAAGGGTCGGATGCTTTATTCACCAGTAGCTCCTCCCAGCAGACAGGAGGGAGCCAATGAGATTAGAGGAGGGAAAGGGGTGTTACAGGCAGAGCTGGGAAGTGAATCAGGGGTACAGGCTGATACATTAGATAGGTACAAGGAAGGGTCGGATGCTTTATTCACCAGTAGCTCCTCCCAGCAGACAGGAGGGAGCCAATGAGATTAGAGGAGGGAAAGGGGTGTTACAGGGAGAGCTGGGAAGTGAATCAGGGGTACAGGCTGATACATTAGATAGGTACAAGGAAGGGTCGGATGCTTTATTCACCAGTAGCTCCTCCCAGCAGACAGGAGGGAGCCAATGAGATTAGAGGAGGGAAAGGGGTGTTACAGGCAGAGCTGGGAAGTGAATCAGGGGTACAGGCTGATACATTAGATAGGTACAAGGAAGGGTCGGATGCTTTATTCACCAGTAGCTCCTCCCAGCAGACAGGAGGGAGCCAATGAGATTAGAGGAGGGAAAGGGGTGTTACAGGGAGAGCTGGGAAGTGAATCAGGGGTACAGACTGATACATTAGATAGGTACAAGGAAGGGTCGGATGCTTTATTCACCAGTAGCTCCTCCCAGCAGACAGGAGGGAGCCAATGAGATTAGAGGAGGGAAAGGGGTGTTACAGGGAGAGCTGGGAAGTGAATCAGGGGTACAGACTGATACATTAGATAGGTACAAGGAAGGGTCGGATGCTTTATTCACCAGTAGCTCCTCCCAGCAGACAGGAGGGAGCCAATGAGATTAGAGGAGGGAAAGGGGTGTTACAGGGAGAGCTGGGAAGTGAATCAGGGGTACAGACTGATACATTAGATAGGTATAAGAAGGGGTTGGATGGTGTTTAGCAAGTGAGGGAATACAGGGTTATGGGAAATAGCTCATAGTACAAGTTGATCCAGGGACTGGTCCCATTGCATCTTGGAGTCAGGAAGGAATTTTTCCCCCTCTGAGGCAAATTGGAGAGGCTTCAGATGGGTTTTTTCCCCTTCCTCTGGATAAACTGGCAGTTAGGCAGATTATATATAGACTTAAGGTTGAACTTGATGGACGTGTTTCTTTTTTCAACCTAACTTATTATATTACTATCTTCCTTTTAATGAACTGAAGAGTGATATTCTGAGCCAATTTGCAATTTATCAGCAGACTCCAGTTTGCAATTTCAGCAGTTTGGTTGCTAGGGTCCTAATTACCCTAGCAACCGTGTATTTACTTGAATAAGAGACTGGAATATGAATATGAGATGCTGGTCCAGATTTGTGGAAAGGCCCAAAGCCAGGGCCTAGGGCAGCAGAATTTAAGTGCCAGCCACATCACAATGGGTTCAGAAACTTTGGGACAGACATATGGACATATCTCTTCAAATCTCCTGTGCACCAATCCCTATGGACTATGGACCCAAAAAGATATGACTTTGTGTGTGCATATGAGGGGGGAAGGCAGAAGGGGGAATGGGGGGCAACAAGTAGTCCCTGCCTAGGGGCACCCTATGTATAAATAGGGTAATAGATAACAGCTGCCTGGTAGATCTAAGAACAGCACTCAATAGTAAAATCCAGGTCCCACTGAGACACATTCAGTTACATTGAGTAGGAGACAGCCTACCAGAAAGCAGTTCCACCCTAAAGTGCAGGCACAAGTCACATGACTGGGGGCAGCTGGGAAATTGACAATATGTCTAGC
This sequence comes from Xenopus petersii, assembly GCA_038501925.1. NCBI lineage: Eukaryota > Metazoa > Chordata > Amphibia > Anura > Pipidae > Xenopus > Xenopus petersii. Next base: position 175,214,973 of record CM076680.1, on the reverse strand, counting down.
CCCATGTCAGATTTCAAAATTGAATATAAAAAAATCTGTTTGCTCTTTTGAGAAATGGATTTCAGTGCAGAATTCTGCTGGAGCAACATATTTTGAAAAAAAACATGTTTTCTGATGACAGGATCCCTTTAATGAAAAATATGGGGTGTTTCAGAACAGCAATACGGCTGTTTATTGGATGGTAATTCATTACAGTAATTAAGATTGTAGAATGGCTTAATTAGACATTTTGGTCTTTTATCCTTCAGACTTTATTTCTGTGCTTAGTATCCAGGGGTCTCTGTTTCCAATGGCTCTGGCTCATTATGCAGAGGTCTCTGTTTCCAATGGATCAGTTTCCAATGGTTCTTTTAGCATTATCCAGGGGTCAATGGAAGTTTCTACCTAATCATATGAATATTTTCTGCCTGTAGACCTGTACTTTGCAATCAGTGAACTGAGTCATTTATTGGGACCTGAATTGTGGTCAAACAAACCTCTCAGACAAGAAAAAAACAAGCAGAAAACAAGACTTTATACCAGTTTTGCGAACTCTTATCTGTTTTTCAGTTTAGTTTATTATGCCTCCGTTTGTAACAGATCATTAATGTGCAAATATGAAGTCATGCTTTTAATATCATTAAATAGTATTTATAATATATATCATTGGAAATCCTTTGTTTAAAAAAATGTATTTAAATGAATGTTGGAAAAGAACCCACATTAAAATTATCACCTCTGGCGCTTATAACTTTTCAAATAAAAGTGGCAATTGAAGTTCCATTAAGCCTATATTTAAGCCTTAATCTTCAAAGCTTCCAGAAGGAGATAAATGAAACGGGAGGAGGGGTTTTCCCAAGCCATTTTTTTTCTTAAATTGGGTGACCCAGTCTCAGGATGTACCATGTGACCTGCATGGACTTTATTAGAAGGAACGTGCGTCGTTGCTACAAGAAAGGACAGATTCTGAGCATCATTAAAATAATTTCAGTTTTAAAAAAAAAAGTTAATCTACATGAGAAAATTCTTCTTTATTTCCCCTTCAACAAAATGAATTGTTGATGGTCATATAACAAAGGAGGGTAGTTCTTTATATCCTTTAGAACACTCAGATTTTATCCTAATGCATTTTTAAAAGTACATGAAATAAAAGTGATTCCACATATAAGTTATAGTAGAAAGCAGCCTGTACAGATCCACTAAGGAAGATTATGGACAACAATTGATTCAACCAGAACATCTTAATACAAACGTTTTGAGATGTTTTTGTTAAGAGAAAAAAAACTAATTCATGGTAAAACTGTGTCAGGTACTCACCGCAAGACTCGATGATCGGCGCTCTGCGACTCCAGCGTTGTGCGTTCCAGAATGCGTGTCAGTGACGTCACGATGGGGCGCCGCGCGGATTCCAGGGAGCCAGGCTGCGCAGCGTGATGACGCAGGTATTTCCATTTAAGTCTGCACAGAAGGGAATTCCAGTGCTCGGACATCGTGTTTCCTGGCTACTTTTGAGTAAGTTACTCTCTTATATATATTGAACTTGTTTTTTGACTTGCTTCTGCACCCTGACTATTCTACTGAATTAACCCTTGGAACCCTGCTTGGATTTGAACCTCTGTTGCCAACCCTGCTTGCTGTTTGACCATTCTCCTGCATTAACCCCTGGAACTCTGTTTTGGACTTGCACCTCTGTTGCCAACTCTGCTTGCTGCCTGACTATCCCTCTGTGTTAACCCTTGATACTTCGCTTTGGACTGATTATTGTTGCTGACCTTGCCTGCCTTCTGACCACTCCGCTACGCTTATCCTTGATACATAAACTGTGATTTACTGTTGCCGACCCTGCTTGTCTGAAGCTTCCACTACTGTTAACCCTTGTTATCCAGCCTTGGGGGCTACTACTCTATCGTTTGGAACACCTGCCTAATCTCTCCGCGCTGTGAAGTTCGTGATCAATCTTAACCTTGGGCGGATCTTTAACTCTTGTTGGTCTCCACGCCTGAGCCTGTGTTCATCTGACATCAAGGTGCCTCCTAGAACCTTCCCCCGCAACTACAGACCTTCGCTTCTTGTGGCGACCGCCATTAATCCTGTGTTCCTTGTACCTTTGCAGTCACGTTATCCAGCGCCGAAGTCACACTACAGATCGGTGTATCCAGCTAGATTACAGGCTCCCATACGTCATCTTCACTGGCCTCCCTCCGTACCTATTTGGGGGTAGAACTGGTGAGGGAGCTGTACGGGTTGTCTTCCTCAACGTCAGTGGTTCCACCTGGATCGGTAAGTCTGACAAACTGGTCTGCTAACTAAACAAAACTAATGGCTGGTTAAATTTGCTTCAGTCCACTTGTGATACTCACCACCAAATGAATCCCTCCCCTCTCCACCCATTTGAGAATGGGCAACTATCAAAGTCCACCCCTTTGTCCATATTGACTATCCTTCCCACACCAGTCCCACCAACACCCAATGGACAGTCAATTTCAAAGTCCTCCTCTGTGTCCAATTCCATTCCCTTGCACCAAACCAAAAGTCCACCACCCACATCCACCCTAACACCTTCCCCGTACAAAGAGGATAAGCCAAAACCAAAACCCAAACAAAAAGGCAAGGAATCTGCCATAATAATGAAGACAGTCTTGAGACCAAAGGCAGGTATCTGCCAAAAATGCCTAAACGCAAGCAAAAATGCAAAATCATGTTCTTGAAATAAAAATAGGACAAACAGAAATTCAAAAAGGGCCTCAATGTTCAAAGGAAATTTCTCCTGACTCCTTTGGCCTGAAAGCCTTATATTGTAAATCCCTTCATAATACAGAGGTATAGGAGGAGTGAGCCAACTCTAAAGATCTGATGTACCATAGTCCTCCCATTGAATGCCTCTCATAGCACATGCATCATGGCTGCTCTTCACTATGTAACTAGACTGCTCACTGCCTACATCAAGTAATGCTTGCATCTGTAACACAGAACATGTTGAGAAATAGGATATCTTAATAAATCTGTCATTGTTTGTCATAGTGATGACTCAACATTCTTGATAGCGATAGATAGATAGATAGATAGATAGATAGATAGATAGATAGATAGATTGATAGATAGATAGATAGATATTATAATAATAATAGATAGATAGATATATAATAGATAGATAGATAGATAGATAGATAGATAGATATATAGATAGATAGATAGATAGATAGATAGATAGATAGATAGATAGATAGATAGATAGATAGATAGATAGAGGATATATTTTAGATAGATAGATAGATAGATAGATAGATAATAGATAGATAGATGATAGATAGATAGATGATAGATAGATAGATAGATAGATAGATAGATAGATAGATAGACAGATAAATGATGGATAGATAGTTAGATAGATAGACAAACACAAACTTAAAGATAGCTAGACTGATAAGTTGATAGATGATGGATAGATGGATACATAGATGATAGATAGACATTTAGGTAGATAGATTATAATATATATATATATATATATATATATATATATATATATATATATACAGTATATATATATATATATATATATAGATAGATAGATAGACAGATAGTTAAGTGTCCTGCTAGTGATATGAACATGGGTTACATTGCGACTCACACATCAGGATCAGGGCTTTGCTAAGTGGAAGTTTCCCATTAAGGTGTAGTGGAACTACAACACTCAGGCTACAGTATAGCAAAAATAGAAAAATGACTGGACATCAGAAGGTTCTTATGGTGAAATAACAGAATGGTAGTTTATTGTTACAAGAACAATGTCACCAGGTTTACTCACAGTTGTTAAGAGGTATAGGTAGATGTAACATCACATGCTAGAATAAGTTGGATGACACAGCTGAGGAATGTGACGCCCATAAGGCATTGTGGTCAAGCAGTAATCAGGAATCCCAGGCAGATGTACCTTGAAGTGGTCCAGATCCCACCCAGCGCAGTGATCAGGTAGAAGAAGTCTAACCTGACACCCTATCTACTGAGGTCCCTGCACTGAAGACAATCAAGAAGCATTGGGAAGCGACTCCCTGCTACAGATCCTTGATGGAGCACAAAGCTGCTCTTACTATATAATCTCTCTATCTCACTCTCCTAGAGAGTCTATAACAGATATAACCTAATTCTAGATAAACCTCATTCACGGGGTTCCCCGACTTAGTTGCTAAAGGTACAGGTCCCTTTAGGGCAATGGCTTTACTGGGCCTTGGTGTATCCAGGCTCAATGGGCACAACCAGTAGGTAAGGACACCAGCAGCCAAAGAGGAAGATCCACCCCTTTCCAAGCACTATATGGAAGTGTGACAGGAAGTGGTCATTACATCTCTTGGCCAATAACTGATGGGTGTATACCTAAACTAAATACATGGGCTTTTGCCTAGTAACTATGGAAAAGGAGGAAGGGTAGGGATTTAAAGCTATAGGACCCTACAGATAGATGATAGATAGATAGATAGATAGATATTAGATAGATATATAATAGACAGATAGATAGATAATAGATAGATATTATTATTATTATTATTATTATTAACATGTATTTATATAGCGCCAACATATTGCGTAGCACTGTAAAGTAAATGTGATTATACAACTACATCACACGAATTACATATATAGAATATATGGCGTAACAAACATCACAATCAATACAGGTACAAAAAGGTGAGGAAGGCCCTATGCATAGGCATACAGTCTAAAGGAAAGGGAGTAATACACAAGGTGTGGGAGTGGGCAAGATCGAAGTAAGTGGGTGAGAAATGTGGTACTGTATGTGGTGTTGCGTTTGGTAGTTAAGCAGAGTGAGGGGAGGCTTCTCGAAAGAAGTGCGTTTTCAGAGATTTTTCGAAAGCAGAAAGGTTGGGAGAAAGTGGGACAGACCGTGGGAGAGAGTTCCAGAGGAGGGGTGCAGCCCTTGCAAAGTCTTGAATGTGAGCATGTGAGGAGGTAATGAGAGAAGAGTTGAGTAGGAGGTCAGTAGAGGAGCATAGTAAGCGAGTGGGTGAGTATAAAGAGATGCGTTCAGAGATGTAGGGTAGATAGATAGATGATAGATAGATGATAGATAGATAGATAGATAGATAGATAGATAGATAGATACAGTAGATAGACAGATAGATAGATAGGTAGATAGATAGATAGATAGATAGATAGATAGATAGATAGATAGATAGATAGATAGATAGATAGATAGATAATAGAAAGATAGATAGATAGATAATAGATAGATAAATAATAGATGATAGATAGATAGATAGATAGATAGATAATAGAAAGATAGATAGATAGATAGACAGATAGATAGATAGATAATAGAAAGATAGATAGATAGATAATAGATAGATAAATAATAGATGATAGATAGATAGATAGATAGATAGATAGATAGATAGATAGATAGATAGATAGATAATAGAAAGATAGATAGATAGATAGATAGATAGATAGATAGATAGATGATAGAAAGATGATAGATAGATGGATATAGATAGATGGATAGACAGATAGATAGATAGATAGATAGATAGATAGATAGATAGATAGATAGATAGATAGATAGATAGATAGATAATAGATAGATGATAGATAGATAGATAGATAGAAGATAGATAGATAGATAGATAATAGATAGATAGATAGATAGATAATAGATAGATAGATAGATAGATAGATAGATAGATAGATAGATAATAGATAGATGATAGATAGATAGATAATAGATAGATGATAGATAGATAGATAGATAGATAGATAGATAGATAGATAGATAGATAGATAGATACTAGATAGATGCTAGATAGATAATAGATAGATGATAGATAATAAATAAATAGATAATAAATAGATAGATAGATAATAGATAGATAGATAGATAGATAGATAATAGATAGATGATAGATAGTAGATAGATAGATAGATAGATAGATAGATAGATAGATAGATAGATAGATAGATAGAAGATAGATAGATACATAGATAATAGATAGATAGATAGATAGATAGATAGATAATAGATAGATAGATAGATAGATAGATAGATAGATAGATAGATAGATAGATAGATACTAGATAGATGATAGATAGATAGATAATAGATAGATGATAGATAGATAGATAGATAGATAGATAGATAATAGATAGATAGATAGATAGATAGATAGATAGATAGATAGATAGATACTAGATAGATGCTAGATAGATAATAGATAGATGATAGATAATAAATAGATAGATAATAAATAGATAGATAGATAATAGATAGATAGATAGATAGATAGATAGAAGATAGATAGATAGATAGATAGATAGATAGATAGATAGATAATAGATAGATAGATAGATAGATAATAGATAGATGATAGATAGATAGATAGATAGATAGATAATAGATAGATGATAGATAATAAATAGATAGATAATAAATAGATAGATAGATAGATAGATAATAGATAGATAGATAGATAATAGAAAGATAGATAGATAGATAGATAGATAGATAGATAGATAGATAGATAGATAGATAGATAATAGATAGATGATAGATAGATAGATAATAGATAGATAGATGCTAGATAGATAGATAGATAGATAGATAGATAGATAGATAGATAGATAGATAGATACTAGATAGATGCTAGATAGATAATAGATAGATGATAGATAATAAATAAATAGATAATAAATAGATAGATAGATAGATAGATAGATAGATAATAGATAGATGATAGATAGTAGATAGATAGATAGATAGATAGATAGATAGATAGATAGATAGATAGATAGATGATAGATAGATAGATAGATAGATAGAAGATAGATAGATAGATAATAGATAGATAGATAGATAATAGATAGATAGATAGATAGATAGATAGATACTAGATAGATGATAGATAGATAGATAATAGATAGATAGATAGATAGATAGATAGATAGATAGATAGATAGATAGATAGATAGATACTAGATAGATGCTAGATAGATAATAGATAGATGATAGATAATAAATAGATAGATAATAAATAGATAGATAGATAATAGATAGATAGATAGATAGATAGAAGATAGATAGATAGATAGATAGATAGATAGATAGATAGATAATAGATAGATAGATAGATAGATAATAGATAGATGATAGATAGATAATAGATAGATGATAGATAATAAATAGATAGATAATAAATAGATAGATAGATAATAGATAGATAGATAGATAATAGAAAGATAGATAGATAGATAGATAGATAGATAGATAGATAGATAGATAGATAGATAGATAGATAGATAGATAGATAATAGATAGATAAATAATAGATGATAGATAGATAGATAGATAGATAGATAGATAGATAGATAGATAGATAATAGATAGATGATAGATAGATAGATAGATAGATAGATAGATAGATAGATAGATAGATAGATAGATAGATAGATAGATACATAATAGATGATAGATAGATAGATAGATAGATAGATAGATAGATAGAAGATAGATAGATAGATAGATATATAATAGATAGATAGATAGATAATAGAAAGATAGATAGATAGATAGATAATAGATAGATGATAGATAGATAGATAGATAGATAGATAGATAATAGATAGAGAGATGCTAGATAGATAGATAGATAGATAGATAGATAGATAGATAGATAGATAGATAGATAATAGATAGATGATAGATAATAAATAGATAGATAATAAATAGATAGATAGATAATAGATAGATAGATAGATAGATAGATAGATAATAGATAGATAGATAGATAGATGGATAGATAATAGAAAGATAGATAGATAGATAGATAGATAGATAGATAGATAATAGATAGATAAATAATAGATGATAGATAGATAGATAGATAATAGAAAGATAGATAGATAGAAGATAGATAGATAGATAGATAGATAGATAGATAATAGATAGATAAATAATAGATGATAGATAGATAGATAGATAGATTGATAGATAGATAATAGAAAGATAGATAGATAATAGATAGATAGATAGATAGATAGATAGATAGACAGATAGATAATAGAAAGATAGATAGATAGATAGATAGATAGATAATAGATAGATGATAGATAGATAGATAGATAGATAGATAGATAGATAATAGATAGATAATAGATAGATAATAGATAGATGATAGATAATAAATAGATAGATAATAAATAGATAGATAGATAATAGATAGATAGATAGATAGATAGATAGATAATAGATAGATAGATAGATAGATAGATAGATAGATAGATAGATAATAGAAAGATAGGTAGATAGATAGATAGATAGATAATATATAGATAAATAATAGATGATAGATAGATAATAGATAGATAGATAGATAGATAGATAGATGATAGATAGATAGATAGATAGATAATAGATTGATAGATAGATAGATAGATAGATAGATAGATAGATAGATAGATAGATAGATGATAGATAGATAGAGAGATAGATAGATAGATAGAGAGATAGATAGATAGATAGATAGATAGATAGATAATAGATATAGATCAATAGATGATGGCTAGATAAACAGATAAGTAGATAGATTTAGACAGATATAGTCTATAAATATATGTTTCACAACAGACAACTGCATTCACAGCTCTTTACCATAAAAATGATTTATTTACCCAACTCTTGAGTCTTCCTATGGGACTTTTACTACAGTGTATAGTCTGTGTGTATCTGTGTATTATATATATATATATTATTTATTTGTGTAAATAATGACCAGACTACATGCTTGTGTACACTGTGCAAGTTCTAATGGTTTATATTTAATATCTCTTGCCTGCAGGGAGACTTATCTAAATGGCTGTTGACGAGCAACATAATTGCTCAAATCTATTTTCCCAGTGTGGGGCTGAGAGAATTCCTAGAGATTTTCTTTTACCCCTCGCCAGAAATTCTGAGGCTCTTTGAACACATCAGCCCCAGTTTTGATCTGGTTGTTGATCTGGTTTCCATGTCAGTAACAGAAACACATTGGCGCAAATTCACTAAGTGCCGAAGCGCCGAACGCTACCGTTAATTCGCTAGCGTTTGGCATTTTTCGTTACTGTGCAAATTCACTAACGAACGCTGGCGTAGTTTCGCTAGTGTCGCTTCGCACCCTTACGCCAGGCGAATTTTCGCTAGCGACGTAACTACGCGAATTCACTAACATGCGCAGTGTACTGAACGCTACCTTTTACGCTAGACTTCCTTCGCCACCTCAGACCTGGCGAAGCGCAATAGAGTAGATATTGATTGTTTCTAAAAAAGTCACATTTTTTTCTAAGTCCCAAAAAACGCTGGCGTGTTTTCTACATGATGGGTGATAGGCTGAAAAAGATCGAAAATATTTTTGGGGCTCCCCTCCTTCCCCCCTACATTTCCTGACTCATGGCAACTTACCTAGACAGTGGGCACATGTGTAGGGCAAAATAAAAATTTTATTTGCTGATTTGAAGGTTTTCTAGGCATTTGTAGTGCTAATACGTGTTCCTCCATTGAAATTTGAATTTCGCGCCATATGCAAATTAGCCTTCGCTAGCGAAACTTCGCTTTACACAGCGAATCAACGCTAGTGCAACTTCGCAACCTTACGCTACCCCTGTGCGCAACTTTGGATTTTAGTGAATTTGCGGAGCGCTGGCGAAACTACGCCTGGCGAAGTGCGACGAAGTGCGACGAAGTGCGACGAAGTGCGGCGAAGTGTGGCGAAGTTGCGCCTGGTGCAACTTCGCATCTTAGTGAATTTGCCCCATTGAGTGAAACGTTCATAAGAAATGTGCCCTTTTATCAGAGAAGACTTGCCCATCTCCCAGGCTCATATATACCATTATCAATACAATGATTAATATTCATGAGTTGTAAGTAGGGATTCCCGGGTGATCCAGCTCAACATTAATTAAATGTCACTAGAGATGTTCCCATCAGGAGCGCTCCCTGTATGATATGTGCTCAGTGCGGGCGCCAAACATTTCCAAATGTCATGAAGCCTAAATTGAGATCTAGAAAATGGGAAAAACCCACTGCAGAAAGACAAAAGCAATTAAAAACACATATGTATTATATGTACAGTGTATGTAGAAACCTCATTGTAAAAGCAAAGCAATAAATAACAAAGATCACAAATTAACAATAGATTATAAAGCAATTTGTGACACAAACAAAAAGAGAGAGAGTAGTTTGTACTGGGTCTAATAACTCACAGTAACCTAATAGTGACCTAATAGTAACCTATTAGTAACCTAAAAGTAAATCTCTGTGTGTGAGAGACGAGTGTCAAGGAAAATATGTTACTGTAATGCTGAAATACAAACAGCAAAACGCTACAACATTTGTACCATGTCTGATAACCCGTAGTAATATAATAGTAACCTAATAGTAACCTAAAACTGAATCTCTGTGTGTAAGACAAGTGACAAGGAAAATATGTAACTGTAATGCTGAAATATAAATCGCAAATGCTACAAATTTTTTACCAGGTCTAATAACCCATTGTAATCTGATTGTTACCTAATAGTAATCTATTGGTAACCTAAAAGTGAATCTCTGTGGATGAGAGACGAGTGACAAGGAAAATATGTAACTGTAATCCTGAAATACAAATGGCAAACGCTACAAAGTTTGTACTGGGTCTGATAACCCATAGTAGCCTAATAGTAACCTAAAAGTGAATCTCTGTGTGTGAGAGACGAGTGACAAGGAAAATATGTAACTGTAATGCTGAAATACAAATGGCAAATGCTACAAAGTTTTTACCAGGTCTAATAACCCATTGTAATCTAATAGTAACCTAATAGTAATCTATTAGTAACCTAAAAGTGAATCTCTGTGTGTGAGAGATGAGTAACTAGGAAAATAGGTAACTGTAATGCTGAAATACAAATGGAAAATGCTACAAAGTTTGTACTGGGTCTGATAACCCATAGTAATCTAATAAGATCTCCCTAATGATTTTATACCACTGATTCTTCATACCATAATGGTCTCATTTCAGGCCAGTTAAAAAAACACTTCCTTTTCTGAGGAAATCATAATCCTGATTCTACAAGTGGACAAGGGTCCCCAGTTATTAAGCTCTTGTAAATCAATCTCTCTCATTAAAAGAAAATGATGACCCTGAATAATGCAGGTCTCTATAAAAAAACCCAGCTTCCACCAAATAAACAATTTTCATAAAAAATATAGTTTTTTGGTAGTATCTGTCATTGGATAATTCAAAATAGAAAATTCAAATAGCCCCCCCCCCTGGTTTGTACAATTCACTGTACTCACACACAAACTGAAGGCACTCATACATGTGAGGTTACATTAGCCAATGAATGGCCAGAGTTCTGTCTTTAAAGCCACACTTCTTCCCATTACATTTAGAGCTGCATTTTGCCTCGTCAGGTGATTCACCAGAGACTGTCACCAAATAGCGGCTCAAGATGTAAAAAGGCCAATAGGAAGTATTCACTCTGAAGGTATAGGTTCCCTTTAAATTAGATGTTAAAATACTGAGCAAGATTCTAGGCAACCCATTAGTAAGGTAATTCCATCCCTAGTAGAATCAACTAAACTGGTTTCCTGCTGGGGAGGTCTCCCAGTATTATTACTTCCCATCTTCAGATAATTCACTCTGTCTAATCATCCGGAATTAGGGTTAATTCCACACTTTTAATCCAATTCTTTCTTCCGAGAACCACCTGACAGGACTGTCCTAGAGCCTAAAATATTCCCATGTGCCCTCCTTAGAAGAACATCACCAGAACACAAATTGGCTTGTAATTGGCTTGTAAAGGGGTGAAATGTGATTGTTTATTTAATGGTTAATGTGTGTAATGTTTAATTTGGTTGACCATCAGGCAGGGAGCTAGAGAGTAAAAGTGGTTTCCTAAGAGGGAGGGAAAGTCCCAAGAGGGTGGAGACAGGGAAGTCATAACAAGTGGAGGACCCTTGGAAAGGGCAGAGATGCAACATGGAAGAAGAGCAAGTAGGGAACCACTGAAGCAGTAGAGTCATCTCCCAGGAGAGGTTCTGAATGTAGCTAGTGTGAGGCCTAGTGGTTGTACGAGGACACTCTACGAGTGTGAGATGAGACGGGGTAATTAGCATGGGTAGTTATGGCCCCAACAAAGAGTGACCCAGCGGGTATCCCACCAGTCAGGGTTTCAGATCAAAGGGAAACTGATGATCACACTGGAGAGGTGCTTGGGTGTATCTATCTCCCTGACTGAGGGCAATTATTTGATGCACCATAAGACCGAGTCAAGACAGGAGATTTGAGCCAGTGTGTATGTATTTCCGCTTGTGAGCTAAAAACTGTGCCAATATTAATAAACAAGTTTGGTTCAACTGCAACTCGTGGCATTTCATGTCTCTACTGTAAGTTCCCTCACAGATGAACACCTAGTTACAGTTGAACACTAGCCATTACTGCTGTATATTTACATATAACATTACCCTTTTCACATGGACCAAATCAATGTTTCTGACCTGCAGCAGTTTCCAGTAGTCACCCTCCTTATTGGCAAGCACCCCCTCACTTGGTTCCATTCAACATAAAGTTTCCAACCTACACACACACATTGGCATTACATAAAACATAATGTGAATGTTGCAAGAGCCCCACCCAATAATCACTTTATTTTGTTTATTTTCTGTTTCTGTAACTTGAAAGTCTTGGAAACCTGCAGCGATTATTAGTAAATGACTCATCCGTGGCTCAGTCTCCATTATTCAGAGTCCTTGGCTCTGGCTTTGTGGATGGTATTTGTACATTTATATCACTTCATCTCGGCTTCTGTGCGTCTGAAACTCTCATTCGTATGCAAAGTCCATGTTGGAAGTTGTGTGACTCACTATGATCACCACTGGCTCTTTTAAGTGATGTGGCTTGAAATGATGGCTCTGCTCAGGGCAATACGGCTACCCCATGAATAAAGACTCAAAATAGAAACCACTTCATTCACACTGATTCACGGAACATCAGAAGATGGTGAGCAGAAGAAAACAATGCCATTCCCATCAGGCAAGCAGAAATACTTACTTTATCTGCTTCATACAAAAAGGGCACCCAATGATGGACGAACTACAAGAACTTCATATTCAAAACATTTAAAAACTAAAACATTCTAAGCCTCATTTATAAGCAAAATCACCTATACAGACATTCTCAATTGGGCACAAAGACTTATTGATGTTATTCATGAAACATACTTGTATCCAAACATGCACTCTTGCACTTGCACTTTGCACTCAACACAATTGTGTGTGTCCAACTTCTTCTGATCAATGGTGTCCAAGTGCACCTTTAGATACTAGACATCTCTATTGCTCATCTAGGGTCAGACTGGACCACCCCTCATGGGCCCCACTAATCCATGCTTTCCAAGGATCTCACCCCCGGTCATGATTGCGGACGCAACTGTAACATACCTCCCAACTGTCCAGTTTTTTGCGGGACAGTCCCGATTTTGACAGCCCAACCCACAGTCCCAGATTTGTTACTGAAGTGTCCCGACTTTCTCTTTAACCTCCTGCGCTGAACAGCCAAAAAAAGATACAAAGTTTCTAACTTAATTGGCTTTTGGCAGAGCCCAGAATAGATACTGTACTTTAAGATAACCGGTCTCTTGGGAGAACTTAGACTCACATCTTAAAGGGAAATTCACCTTCATTAGCAAAACTATAATAACACATCAAAACCACAGAATTGTGTTAAAACTTTCATAACCTGCCAAATTTTGTAAAATGGACATGGTAATTAGGGGATGTGGCCACATAAATGGATATGGTCAAAAATAATCCCGCACTCCGCACAGAAAATCTTTTTGTCCCTCTTTCTATTTCCAAAATGTTGGGAGGTATGGTACAGGACAGGTGTGCAGGGGACAGAGGGGGTTGTGACATGGGCAGGGGCCTTTAGGGGGGTTGCTACAGAGGCAGGGGGGCTCAAATGTGGCCCCTGTGGTAGAAGCCCCGGTGGGCCTGTGACCCTACAGTCCGACTCTGCACTCGTCTATTGGATCAAAAGCCACTGCAGACATGATCCCAGCAATTTGACGGCTAATTCTAGTGTTAATACTTGCCTACATGACCCAATCCACGCTGAAGATGCTAGCCACAATCACCCATGAAATACTGAGAACTAAAATCATGGGAAAAGAGATGGTCATTTTCATCAAAATATTGCACTTTGCACATTCACGCTTGTACAGTAAGTAAATGTGTCTTCATAGGATTCATATAAAAGAGACACGAGCCCCATCCACAAATATTCGAGAATACTCTTCAGAAGTTTATCCTACATAGAGGCATGGGTTTCAAATGTTATACCTGTATTCAGAATAAAGGACTTATTGTCGTCTTTTTGTTCCGTTACAAAAAACCAAGAAAGCAAAATAACCGCATCTGCATAATGTTTTCCTAATTCCTGCCTCAAGGAATCTTCAGTCCATATGGGAAGAGAAACAGACATTATTGTTTTCACATAAGCGGAAAAATAAACCATGAACCATTTGCAGTGGTTATTTATAAAATATTTGGAGAGTGATTCTGTTTGGATAGTGATCCTATTTGAAGAATGATCCTGTTTGGAGAGTGATCCTGCTTGGAGAGTGATCCTATTTGGGGACTGCTCCTATTTGGAGAGTGATCCTGTTTGGAGAGTGATCTTATTTGGAGAGTGATCCTGTTTGGAGAGTGATCTTATTTGGAGAGTGATCCTATTTGGAGAGTGATCCTATTTGGAGTGTGATCCTGTTTGGAGAGTGATCTTATTTGGAGAGTGATCCTATTTGGGGACTGATCCTATTTGGAGAGTGATCCTGTTTGGAGAGTGATCCTATTTGGGGACTGCTCCTATTTGGAGAGTGATCCTGTTTGGAGAGTGATCTTATTTGGAGAGTGATCCTATTTGGAGAGTGATCCTATTTGGGGACTGATCCTATTTGGAGACTGATCTTATTTGGAGAGTGATCCTATTTGGAGAGTGATCCTATTTGGGGACTGATCCTATTTGGCGAGTGATCCTGTTTGGAGAGTTATCCTGTTTGGAAAGTGATCCTATTTAGAAAGTGATCGTATTTGGAGAGCATTTAGGGCAAATGTTTATAGGAGGCTGATGTTTACAAAGACTTTCCTGAACATAATTAAGTCAGAGGCACTGATAATAGGATGGAAGTCAATGGAATATGCGTAGTATGGTGCACATATGTATGAAGGTTACACAGATGAATGTCTAAGCAAAAACCCAAGAATAAATCACAGATATTCCTTCCAAATATGCTTGACTCCAGTCCAATTTGGCAAAATGAAATGTAATGATATATTAAATGCAGTATTTAATCAAGATATGATAGATAGAGAAGACTATTATTGTACAATGTTATTTTAAACTCCAATATACTGTATATATATATTTGTCACTCGTATTTTAAATTTAACTGGTTAAGGGTTTAGATTCGGTTTGCCTGTGCCCTGTGGAATAAAAAAGTCCAAATCCTGAGAAAAAACAGAATTCAGCGTTGCATTTGCAAGTTGTGCAATAGGAAAATAAATGTATAGGGATAAACTAGTGATGTGCGGGTTGACCCAAAACCCATGGGTTGAGCACCACTGGGGCGGGTTGGAAAATTTAGCAAAACATTGTGGGTCAGGGTTGGGTGTGGGTCAGACTGGGGAAGTACACTACTATATTGCTCCCTAAGATACCCTGTCTTTGAACCAGAGATGCGCACAGAAGTATTGAAAATATATCTGTGATATTGGGGTCTCCAAACAGTATAATGATTACTCAGCACACGGGGGAAGTGGCCCAGCTGCACCGTCCTGAGCCCTCAGCACGGGGAGCTGACAACAATTAGGAGCGGCACTCAATGAAGGCAAACTTCCACCAGGCAATTGTTCAAAGTGAAAAAAGTTTATTGCATATACAGCCTTACGCGTTTCGTGTCATAAACACTTCATCATAATGCCTCAAATAATTAAACACAAGTGCACCAATCAAATCATTGCACCTATTCACTACCCACCCAATCCAAAAACTTTTCTAAGGTGCATCAATCAGAACCCCATCTCAGTGGGTTTGAATGAAGGTCAGAGTAAAGGTCAAGGGGTAAAGGCCTTAACTTTTCTTCGGTGGCCATCTTAGTACACCCCAGACCAAATAGAGTAACATGTTGGTACACCTTAGTTCAGTTTAAAGTGACCGTGCCATATAAATACATAAATACATAGAGACATAAAAACAAGTACAAAAATGTAATCCCTAAAAATATATAAATGTATAAAGATATATGTAGACAAATATAAATATAATATTATATCATGTTTGAGTAAGAGTATGCTTCAAGATAAACATCTAGCCTGAAAATGGTACAAAATATTACACTTTTTTTCTATAAATATAATTGAATACTTGTCTGAAAATGGTAATAAAATATCCCACATCCTAATATCGAGAACTGTAGGTAAGAATGCACAAGGTAGTGTCCAAGTCCTTGGTCTTATTTTCCTCCATTTTTAAGCCCATTTCATATTTGTTAAACAATGTATCATGTAGGGTGAACAATACTCTTTTAAATGCTCTTAGTAGGGATGCACCAAATCCAGGATTCGGTTCGGGATTCGGCCAGGATTCGGCCTTTTTCAGCAGGATTCGGATTCGGCCGAATCCTTCTGCCCGGCCGAACCGAATCTGAATCCTAATTTGCATATGTAAATTAGGGGCGGGGAGGGAAATCACGTGACTTTTGGTCACAAAACAAGGAAGTAAAGAATGTTTTCCCCTTCCCATCCCTAATTTGCATATGCAAATTAGGGTTCGGATTCGGTTCGGTATTAGGCCGAATCTTTTGCAAAGGATTCGGGGGTTCGGCCGAATCCAAAAAAGTGGATTCGGTGCATCCCTAGCTCTTAGTAAGATGGGCATTTCGTAACCTTGGGCTATAAGTCGGTCTCTAAGTTTTACAAAGTCTTCCTGGTCTGAACATAACCGCCTTAGTCTTAAAAATTGCCCTGTTGGTATATTACGAATAAGGTGGGGTGGATGAGCCGATGTTGCTCTTAGGATTGTATTACCAGTGCATTCTTTCCTATATAAGGATGTTGTTATGGAGTGTTCATGAGAATTGAGAATTACAACAAGGTAAAGAATTGAGGTGGCATTTTTACAATATGTACATTTAAGTTTTAGATCATTATTATTGAGATATGCGAAGAAATCATTGAAATTATTCTCCCTGGCAGTCCAAATCAGTATAATGTCATCAATAAAATGTGCATAGAAATAGATGATGTGTTTAAACGGATTTTCACAATTGAAGACAAATTGCTCCTCCCACCAACCCATGTATAGGTTGGCGAAGGACGGAGAAAATTTCGCCCCCATAGCTGTGCCACACCTCTGTAAAAAGAAATCTTTTTCAAAGAGGAAAAAATTGTGTGTCAGAAGATAATGTATGGCAGTTAGTAGAAACTCTTTCAACTCTTTTCAAAGAGTAAGTGCTGTATTTGTCTAAATGATAGGCTATAGCCTCCAAGCCCAAGGCATGTGGGATACAGGAATAAAGTGAAGAAACATGAAGAAAGTGAAGAAACCCAAGATGCGCACAGAAGTAGTCTACAGATTCGGGTATGGGTTGTGTGCAGGTCCTACAATGGCAACATTTTGTGATTTAGGGTCAGGTGCAGGTTGAGTTTATCCTGGCCCGATCATCTCTAGTATAAACATGCACACAGACAGGTTCATATATGCAAATACTGTGTAGCAAAACCATAGTTGGGCCTGACATATGTGTTTAAGTCGTGTGACTTTCTGACAGTTTACCTGCGATACCCTTAGGCTGTGGGCAACTCCCTGCAACAGTGTGTAATGGCCCTTTAAGCACCTTACCCGCAGGTGGATCCAGGCTTGGTCTCTGATACACAGATCAAACAGTTTGGAAATAACAACAGTCCATGGATCACTTCAAAACAAATCTTATTTTGTGAACAAGACAAGCAGTTTGGCTGTATCACATTGATCAGAGAGTAGATTCTTCAAGCACATTCAGTTAGGGCAGTGGAAAACCATCGCATTTTGAGATATTGCCAATAGGTCCCTCTTAGGGGGCAGTAGAACCTGTCTTGGTGATTCCTCCACAGAACTGGGGATCCCATGGGGTATCTTGCTCCTTGGTGCTTTCCTCCTGAGCTCACCCACTCGTGTCCCTGTATGTGGCTTGATCACCACAAGGGTGCTAACTAGGGTTGCCACCTGTCCAGATTTCACAAGGACAGCCCGATTTTTGGAAATTAGGAAATCCAAACAGGACATTGAAGTGAATGACATGGTGATCAGTCAATCCCACCCCCTATGTCACCCGCCCGCCCCCGACATTCACCTGCCCCACCCCTGATGTCACCCGGTCCAACCCCACCAATGTTACAGCCCCACCCCTGACCTCACCCGGCCCGCCCCCTGATGTCACCCCTCCCGCCCCCTGCCCATTTTCCCCAGACAAAAAAGGTGACAACCCTAGTGCTAACCCCAACTACTTTCCTTGTTGGAGCCATAAAGCTGCTCACTAGCTGAACTACCACTAACCCTTGCTACTAGTGACTATAACATAAACTCCTATAACTAAATACAACTGTCCTACCTTGGGGCCTGACAACAGCTCAGACCCAGTCCTATACCTATCTCCATGCAGGGGGGGAATCCAGGAAAACAGCCCTGAACACAAGTGTGCTCTCCCTTTTATTTTTTTCAACACAGCCACATACTGGGCAAACAATAAACCAGATCAGATTATTGATAACATTCAGGAAAAAGGTCTTTCACCCAGGGCTCTCAAAGGACCAAACTTCAGGTGTCCAAACTACAGCGGGAAACTGCCCATGGAAATGTCTAACCTTCCCCCCAGTCATACAAACCAAAAGAAACATTCAAATATACATAATGTTAATTGTAGCACTTTATATTACTGTTAACTGGGATATTTTTACAATCCAAGAATATATTCAAGCACCTCTTTAAGGAAATCATTTGTAGAGGTGTATTGAATCCTGGATTGGGTTCGGGATTTAGCCAAATCTGAGTTTTGGTTTTTTTTATCAGGATGAATCCATGAGCCTGGGTGAACTGGATCTGAACTCTATATAACTGCAAAAAAATTGGTGCACGCATTAAGTTTTTCCACCCATGTGCCGTTTTTTACGGAGCAGATGAGGGGTTTGGCTTATGTTCAGTATTCATCAGAATCCGTAACCCTAGATTTGGGGATTTGGCCTAACCCTAAAAAGCAGGGTTAGTGTATCCTTAATAATGTGTCGTCACAAGGCAGAGTATTCCACAATCTTACTGTCCTTCAGTCTAAAGGGGTGGCCTCTTTGTTAATTTCTGGGTAAAAGAGATCCCCTGTTAGTTGTCTACATTGCCCTCTAATGTATTGGTAAATGGCTTTTCATGCCCAAACAAACCCAACATTCATAGTCTGTGTGTCATTGTTCCATTCAATTTGCCAGATCAGGAGCTGCATTTTTTACAGTTCATGCCTAAAACTGCTCTGTATACTTAACAGGAGGTCTTATTAGTGATCTATAAAGAGTCAAAATTATACTTTCATCCCTTGCCTAAATGCCCCATTGTACTATAGTAGCTTAGAGCACATTGCCCTACACTGCCTAGAGTTGCACAGTCTGTCACCTACAATGTACAAAAAATCTTTCTCAATTAATAGTTAGACTCCTGTGATATATTACTAATAACATTGGTCCAACTAGAACATGTTTCACCACTAACCCATTTACTCCCAATCTTTCCAATCTACTGTAACCCAGAACTATAAATTCAGAAATTGCACATAAAATAATATACCTATTAGAATTGTTATGATTTCAGTGTTTCAGTATTGCTTTTTTCTACCACAGATATCTAATTGCAGGCCTATAGCTGAGAACATGATCAGTCTAGCAACCAACGGCATAGGCTCCTCTTGTATTGTACGGGTGAATGCCATCAGGCCCTGGTAATCTGAGTACATTAGAATGGTTGTGTGTTGTTTGAATGGATATTGGGTCAGTCAGTCTTCTGCTAATTTATTTGGGTCTGTTGAAAAGGAACCATTCATTAATTGGTCCTTCATTGTTG
Source organism: Xenopus petersii (assembly GCA_038501925.1). NCBI lineage: Eukaryota > Metazoa > Chordata > Amphibia > Anura > Pipidae > Xenopus > Xenopus petersii. Next base: position 175,194,838 of record CM076680.1, on the reverse strand, counting down.
CAAACAGAAACAAAGAAGTGGTTCCAATCCTCGGGCTTCTCAATGTTTCCATCAACCAACTTGTTTGACTCAGATACCCTGATGATTCATTCTTTTATTACTCACATAATGCAAAACAATTGGGATTTGTTTCACTCCCCCTTTGTTTCACATGCCCCTTTTTTTCGCTTAGCTTGGGGGACAGTTCTTCAAAATCAGTCATTTAAGTAAATGAGAGGAAAAGATTTTCATTAACAAAAATAGGAAAACTGTATTGACCAAAAAGATAGAGGACAAGACTCTCCCTCTTTTTTATTGTTTGAAAATCACATTAAAAGCTGAATAACATGTGGAACATAGTAACATTCCATCACACCTGCTTAAACACCTTTCTTTTTCTCTCCTCCAATAGACATATGGCGGTCATCTGTAATGCAGAAGAATTCAGTGTTAGTATTGTTATACTGAGCATCTGATGCACATGTAATTCTTTAGCTTTTCTCTCCTTTTTTTGTATCTGTTATAGAAGAAAACAAAGGTTGACAAAGAGTAAGCAGCCTGTGTCCCAATTATAAATGTTAAGGGAAAAAATCACAAAAAAAATTCCCAACAAATTTAGCAGATCACTGTAGTGGGTTTACATTAACAGAATCAATGGTATTTAGTGTTTATTAAAGGAAAAATACAATATTTGCACCAAATGCTGGCTGGTTAGGGAACTACTAACTTTATATGGTCTTCATAAGTCTTGTACAAGCAGTATAGAAGAGAAGCCTTAATATCTTTGTATCTGCCTTTCAGAGCTGTAATTACTGGAAACAGTGTAAATATTAAGTATATGTATTTATCAATATTAATGTTGACAGGCTACAGAATGTATAGGAAAAGTGAATGTGACAAACTTGCAGAGCTGTAAAACAGAAAGAAACAAGGAGGCAACAGAAGACACGGCAGATAATTAAAGAGCAATAAATAATCTTTCACTGGCTGAACCCACAATCACAACAAATCTGCATGTGGTCTTGGAATGGTTACGATCCCGAAGAGCTGGAATCAATTTGTCATTATAGTTTTATGGATCTGCTTTTAGATTTATCCATGGCTTACCTCGCTTCCAGGTCACGCCTACTTACTTTTCAACAAGCCAACCCTATCATCTTGCTGTTTTTCAAGTTCTAAATGAGAACTTATGTCAAACCATCTTCCAAGTCATATTAAGTAACGCCGTCAAGTTTCCAAAGGAGAAAATAAAAGCAAAAAGTAATGAAGGATAAAGGTATTATTAATGATAGAGGAATTCAGATCAATCCATAGCCCTGCATCATTTTTTTCCTCCACAACTTTAAAACCATTCATATTGTCACATACACAACGGCCATGTGATCACACCAGGTGGACCATTGGCGGCTGTAGTAAACAGCTGTTGGGAGAACAAAGAGATGTCCGGGGGCCTTCCATAAAGCTTCATCTTCCCACTATTCCCTCACTGTTAAACCACTGGATGAAGGATTAAAACCCATAGAGAGAAGGAAACAAGTCTATTCCCCAGCGGCAGATTCATCAATAAAGACATACAGCAACAGTGCGGAGCTTTGAAATGTAACACTTGAGTCAATTTTTCAGAGATGTAGCTTGACGATGTGTCTAGTTCCTTCTAAGTTTATGCTGAATATTTCAATATGTCCACATAAAAATATCCTCAGAATTACGGATTGTCAAAACACTTTGATCATGCACCGGTTGTTCTTTCACAATACAAAGGACATATAAAAAATGACCAAGTAACTAAGAGGATGTGTTGCCTCTTTACATGGAAATTAAAGTCATACTCTCCCAAAATTGCCCACTTTTAAATATTTGCACCTTTTTCATTAGGTAGATGAAAAAACATGACAGAACAGCAGTCAATTCCCATTCAGTTGATTATGAAGCGCCTGGAAGTGCTGGACTGGCCGGCCGGGGTACCGGGATTTTTCCAGGTGGTGCCTTTTCTGGAGCACTGAGCATTAACTCTTTTCTACCTTTTCCAGGTTCTGCTTGTTTCATTTATTTCCAAGGCTGAAAATGTGAGTCTATTATGGGTGATGAGTCTGTGATGGGGTCAGTATTGCCCAGATAAACAGGAGAATTTGGAGTGGCGCTTAATTATATAAAGTTGGCAAGGGAGGTTCTTCAGAAGAATTTGCCAGTGGAAAAGTGTTGTGAAGAGCCAATGGATTTCCAAAAACAACCACAGGGATATTGAAGTTTAGCCTCCACATTAACCCTGTCTGTCTGTGCTATCTTCTGCAGTCTGTCTCTGGCCACATTGTATTGCTCTGGGTTCTTACACAGATTTACTAGCAAAAACACAACATACACTTACTTAAGATATGAATCACTTGTACAAGCATATCCTGCTCCTATGCAACTATTTGCACCTATTTGTTTGGGATTTAATACTTGGTTCAGATCTTTGCACCCTCAGTATCAGGTGCAAAATGCTGTTCTAAATTGTAGGAGCCATAATTACGCTGGAATTCTGAGAAAAAATGTTGTGCTAAGGATAGTAAAAGAATAACAGACTAACAAATATCAAGGAAAATCTAATAGAAACTTATGCTTGAATTCCAAGGTAAATGCTGTCTCTTCAACCTCTACATTCAATAAGTCTTTTCACTCAACTAGCTTTCCTGTCTAGATGTCTTCATTTAATACTGTGAACTGTTGTCTTATTATATCATATTTAGCTTTGGCTTCTATTTTATTTTTTTATATGTCGGCACTGAGAAGCTTTAAAATCTAGTGTCATCAATGTATTCCCAACATTCTAGGATCCACAATCATTGTCTAAAGAGAAACCCCATTTGTTGTAGTATAGTTCATACACTGACTAATCTTGAACTCTTCTCTAGTATTTAAGCTCACAATAGAATAGTCACATCAGATGAGAACAAAGAAATGCCTTACATATACTGTAGATATCCCAATGGTTAAAACCAAGCAGGTCTGCCTTGAGTAACTTTATTGTTTAAACTCTACTGGGTACTACAGACCCAATACTTTTGGTCTGCCTGAAGGCAAATTATATCTAAAGGGCAATATCTAAATACTTTTTTCCATTCAGTGACATCCCCCACTATTTACACATACTTTACTGTATATACCACTTAAAGCTTGCACACAACCTAAGAGTCAATAAACCATCCAACACTTGTCTACCATTTCTATTTATATTGCTTGTGCCCATCAACACCATCAAATGTCATCTTCCAGCTCCTTTATTCAGTACTTTCCTTCCAGTGATCCTTACAACTTTCAATAAATAATCCTGTTTATCCATATCAACACCATATCAAATGGGCCCTTAACATCACTCAGTATAACATTCCAGGAAATCATAGCACATTCCTGAATGGCATCCCAAAAGGTCAATTTCTGCTGGAGATGATAAACAGCCTCACAGACAAGATTTTATGGAGCTCTGAAGGAGGTCTATACTTGTGTGCAATATAATGGGGCTTCAAGCTGCTTTTACCAAAAGCCATTTGAAATTATAGAGAAGTTGGAGTGCATCACCATCTGTGGTCTTCACCAATGGTCTTTTGGTTGTGTTGCAGCACTATTAATGGTCCGGCACTATAAATGGTCCAGCACTATTAACAGTCCAGTCCAGAATTATTGTGATTTAGCAGTGGAAAGCAAAATAAGTGGACAGGCTGAGACCTGGTTCAAGGTCAGGGAGATGGGCCATGGTCAGGGCCAGCAGGAGAAAAGGTTAATTGGATAAACATAAAGGATCATGTATAGACAGACCAATTTAAGCTCTCTGAGGAATAGTGACACCTTAAGTGGATGCAAGATGAAGTCTGAGGCAACTTTGAAAGCGTATGTACACAATGTGCCACCTGTAAAGAAGGATTGTGAAGGCTGTGGGTCAGCAACATATCAGAAAAATTAGAAAAATGTCGGAGAAATTGGTTCAGTTTCTATTTTTTTAGCCTACTCATCACTAGCAATGTTGAGGCTGCAAGGCTGAAACTAAACAATAGTTGGTTTAAGTTTACCACTATATAAAACAGCTTTGTAGCTACTGCTCTAGAGCCAAAGATACAGTATATTTATATATCCCTGGTTATCATGCACTTCACTAACCCAAAAATATAAATATGTTTCATTTGGTCCAGTGGGGTTTATATTTCTGGTGGATTTCATGGACTTCCATAAAGAAAATCAATACTTCAAAGTGTCATCAACAAACTTTCTCAAACTACACAATATAATATTATTTCATTTGCATTTTTCCAAAGACAAGGAAGCTACACCTTGCCCAGTGATGGTCACATCCCTTACCTCCTATATAGCCGTTATTTTCCGTACTCGTGTCACATGCTCCTTAGAAAGAACTCTGGGAGGGTTGAAAGGTTCTAATTTCAACCACATGGAGGTCTAATAAAGGTATCATTCAAACTACGACATTCCATCTATCTAAGTGTGCCTTACAGACATATAATACACGAGATTTACTGCTTATAAACCCCAAATGAACTGGATTAACAGTACTTGGCTTATTACAGACACTGGTGAGATATACATAAGCATTTCTGAGAATCGCTGACTTTTATGAAAGTTTAATTTATTTCTAGGTTTGATGGCAACAGATGCTGATATAGTTCTTGTTTGAAACATACTAATTTTGATGGCTGTCGACGAGGGGAGGGGAGGAATAGTGAGAGACTCTTGATGGTTCTTGATGAGGTGTGGGACTGGGGTGCCAGGACTCCACCAGAAAACCATAGGCCAACTCTCCTAACAATTCTTACTCCTCTCCACTCTTTTCTTTATTTTATCTTTATTTTCCTAGTCTTCTCGTACTCTTATATGTCCCTCCTTCCAGGACTGGACTGGGAGTCAAAATAGGCCCTGCCATTCCAAGTACACAGAGGCCCAAACAGCCCCCCACCGGCCCAAACAGCCCCCTACCAGACCACTATATGGTAGATTTCTATTGAACCATACAGCAGCCCCTCTGGCATTTGCCAGAACCCACAGATTGCCAGTCCGGGCCTGCCTCCTTCCATTCTCCTTTTTGCCCATGGTGTATAACCAAACAAGGACAAATGGTTGGGTGAGAAGGCGAGTCCACTAGGACTTTTCCTGGTATCTCAGTAGGCTTGTCTGATACTGGATGAGGGCATTGTCCACAATAAAAAAAAACAGTTGGGGGCACCCAGTGAACTGCAGATGTAGCCCCAAACTAATATCTGACTCTACTTCAAAGTAAAGCTGAACAGAGTTTCCTTTAAAAGGGATTACTACATCTTTAAAGACAAATTGCTCCTTATTATAACAGAAGCTTCTGGTTGCTCGATTTATTGGTATTTGGAATGTTTAATTCTGCAGAAAGGGGATCAGAGAAGTGCGTAATTTGCCTGATCACAAATTCAAAACACAATAGAAAACATTGCAAAAAAATTGTGATCAAGTTGTTTACACCCAAGTCCTCTTTCAGTTTTCTGCTTCATGGAATGATGTTATAAATCAGTATTATGTAAGTGCTTCCGCATTCTTTCTTCCATGACACGAGCCTCTGACCACCCTGAGAAGAAAGAAATTCATTGTTGTAGGAAATTGGCTGAGATCCATTTCAGCGCATTAGATGTTTGACCGTGAATCTGTGGTTACTTCATTTTCCTTATGGAACAATTTGGGATATTCAAAACATAATTAATTTGTACAAGGATGGTGATTAATGCCCACACTGGATTGTCCTCTTTCTTTAGGTAAAAACAAGGCCTTGGACCTCTTGGAGCATTGTTATGGCGGGTAATGTAGGAGAATAGGACATCATTTATACATGAAGAAATAGGAATTCTGTGTCTAACACTAGGTAGGGTAATTATCACAGGTCTGCAACTTCTGCTAAAAATATAGTCATTTGTAAATGCCGGGTCCTGTTGGGGTGTTCTGACCAGCTATATATGTTGTACCCCATTGATGGGGACCCAAGCAGCAGCTTTCTCTATGTGATGTCCTCCCCATGTTTTCAGTATGGGAATTGTTATCTAGAATGCTCAGGACCTGAGGTATTCTGGATAAGGGATCTTTCTGTAATTTGGATCTTCATGTCTTAAGTCTTCTAGAAATTAATTTAAACATTAAATACACTAAATATGAGTGTTTTGTTTGCATTAAGGATTAATTATATCATAGTTGGGCTCAAGTACAACGAACTGTTTTATTATTACAGAGCAATAATGTAAAAAAAAAAAACAATTCTATGGGAGATAGCCTTCTTGTAATTCAGAGCTTTCTAGATATAGGATACTATACTGTACCTGTATAGCACTCAATTTTTCCTTAAAATTAAGTCTAATTAGGCACATGGCTTCCCAGAGGAGCAGACATAACTGCAAGGCCCCAAGTGTAGAGAGGAAATAGGGACAACAGGGAGAAGGTGTAGGAAATTGGCCTGAAGATCAAAGTATCAAAATGTTTTAATTTATTAGAATGCTCATATGATATCCAGGGAATTAGTAGACAAGAGAGGAGAGGAGGGCAATAGCAAGAGGATACCAATCACAATTAGTTTTAAAGATAAAATGCAATTTAACACAAGTGATACAAAACTCTAATGTTGCATCACACACACTGACATTTCCAAATTTCCATGGAGAAGTTTGATAAGAATCTTTACTGTAAGTGACGAATCAGCAAGTCGCTTCCCTTTGTGGCACTGGCGCAACTGGCGGCTCTCTGGTGTCTGATCTGCTCATTAGCAAGAGATACTCATTCACGTGTCTGCTCACTATTGATAATGCAATCAGCTCTTTACTTGCACCAAAAGGCAGAACATCTTGTGCAAACACATGTCAATCACAGTCGCCTCAATGAGGGACCCGGTCATTATGTGATCACCAGGCCGAGAAGAAACATTCCAGCAATGGAAAATCATTATTCTGCTAATTGTTATTAATTCTTCTTTAGGAAACCAAACCTCTTTGTTCACAAACTCATTGGGTCTCATGACATCTCCAGTAGAGTAAAAGTTACATTTGTGTAGGACTTACCATTTGTATTAATTGAAATAAACTGGAAGCTGTGGGGTTGGGGGGTAGGAAAAGGCCATGGCACCCTGGGCTTTTATGTCTGTTGTCTAAAAAAATCTGACCCTGCCGCCCAACTGCTTCCCATTCATTTACTGTATATGGAATATGACCTGTATATTGTTAAAGGCTGGTGCTGCAAGGGTGATGGTCCAGGAATGCTGAAGTGACTGTTCTAAACAAGCATGGGATCTCATATCCAGAAACCCAATACCCAGAGAACTCCAAATTATGGGAAGGCCATAGAGTCCAGATCTCCAAGCATTCTGGATAATAGATGCCATACCTGTAGCAGTGTCTTACTGATTGTAGGGAAGCTGCAGGAGAGAAAAGGTGCCTTCCACTGTTAAATTGCATTGAGAACAGTCATGTTGCCTCTTTATAAATATTCTCCATCGACACCAATGCGACAGCACCCCTAGTGGTCATAAATATGGTACTGTATCTGTTATGGTGTATGAAGAATGCCTTAGTCACAGCTTTACGGTTGTGGTGCTAGGGTGCACAATTCTCTATTCCTCTACACAACAAACATTCACAATGCAGTGAAGTCAAAGGGTGTTTTTGTTCACGGAGGCATTACATTGGAGTCCATGGGCGCTTTTTATCTCAGCGAAACCTGGCGAAAAATTCCGTTCTTCGATATTTCCCTTAGTCTGGAACCACTGGAAGCAGATGCACAAGTGTATGTAGAAATCCGTCTACACAAATGTACAATCTACACTGAAGGAATATTCTATAGACTGGGAGCTCCTGGACCTGCTCCAGGTGGCGATCGTGACAATATGCGTCACACACTGTAACCTACAGCACTTTAATATCCCTTCGAATTGTGTCTGTATGTTACCCTCCCATTTAGACTGTAAGCTCTATGGGGCAGGGTCCTCCATCCTTTTGTCTCCTTGACACTGAGCACTTAATCTGTATTGTAATTGTATTTTGTAATTGTATTTCTAATAATGCCCTTATTGTTACTTATTAATGCAGTGACCCGATCGTTACTACTAATTTCTTGTTTTGCTGTACAGAGCGCTAAACGAATACAAATATACATACAGACCTACTGGATATAGAAAGGGAAAGTCAATGAAAATAATGGTTTATATAAAGGAAACCCAATGGAAATGTAACAGTGTGTCGGTTTCTATTACCAGGTTATTTTTTGGGATAGAGGTCCTACGACAAACGCAGGCGGCCAATCAGAAGCAGAGGGCTGAAATGGTTAATGGTCAGGCTCTAGAGAAATCCTTTCTTTCTCCTCAATAGTCCGTTTGGCATGGGGTCCAAAACGTAAAGAAAACTGCCGTGCACCAGTGATAAGATTATTTATTGTTTGTGCTACAAGTTACATCTGTATCTTCTGCCTGAACAAGTGCTTTTTCTTTTCATCAAACACATTCCTGAAGTCAGCAGTAAAAGGCCTGACAAGACACAGCAGATTGATCCATTAACTCTCACTCACTGCTAACAGTTCTTTGGCTGAACTCGAGCTCCGCATTCCTAAACACTCGCTGCCCTGAGACTTTACTCTCTGAAAACAGGACAAACTCAAACTGTTCCAGGAGATTTTTCTGGAAACCATTATTAATAGAACGAAGCATCTCCCCGTGTAGTAACAGCGTAAATTCACATTATCCAAAGCCCTGATACATCTGTGTGTATTTAATAAATATATAACACACAAGCCATGAGGATCCTGTCAATTAAATCCTTATAAACGGTGCTTAGTGATGTCATCAGTTATAAACGGTGAGTTCTGATGTCATCAGTTATAAACGGTGAGTTCTGATGTCATTTCTGTCACATGACTCACTGAAACTTGTGTATTATAATAAATAAAGTTCCCCCAGTTGCAAAATATGAGGATATTAGAAGTCACCTTGGAGTTCCATGACCTGTATAAAAACACTCCTCTGTAACTTATAATATCCTTATATTTTACAAGAGGGGGTACTTTATTCACTGTATATATATATATATATATATATATATATATATATATATATATATATACAGCATTCTTGTATACACTGTGCTGCACATTAGAAGATCAGATGGGGAATGATACAATAATAGAACAGAAATAAATCTGTACACAATATACAACTATACTCACAGATCCATGGACCACAGGGGCCTTCGAAACAGCCCCTTCCCCCGCCCCAGCCACAGCCCCCTCCAGGCCCCCCATGGGTACTGTTCTCCTGACCGGGGCAGGGAGGGGAGATTGGGGGCAGCAGACGGGTGCAGGTCTGGGTTTTTACCTGGTGTCCCACCATCCAACCTGTATACTCAAGATTAACTGCTAGGTATTGATAGAAACCAGAGGATGAAGGTCACAGCACAAAGGAGCTTATGGTGAACACAACATTTTTTTTGGAATTGACGTAAAAACACCATTATCTTTATGTGAGTATTGACTGCAATGCAAATACAAGGGGAACTATCACACGTGGCTGAAATACACTGCTTTTTCAAGATGGCACCAGTAATTGTCACTGCATCATTACAAGGTCATGGTAGGTTATCATTACTGGTGGTGTGTGCTATCAGCTTGAATAATTACATCTGTGAGGGGATGAGCTTAATTTATTAATTAATGTGCTGCAATTAACAGGGGTGGAGGAATTAGAGCTCCCAGGTAAGTGCACTATGGGTTTATGATGGAGCACAATAAGCTGCACCTTACTCTGAATGTCTGCATTTTGCATGAGAGCATTCAAAAATAAGATAATGGCGGTCTGCACATACAAGACCCATGGAATACCTCCAGTGTCGGACTGGGGTTCAATGCTGCCACCTTATGGGCCCACCACCCACATCCCCTTCGCAAACTCCACCCCTAATGCCCCATTGCATGCCTCCTCTCTCTTCTTGGGACCCACTAATTTCAGCCATCGGTGGGGTGGGCCCAGAGATCCCGTCAACAGGGGGTGTGGAGGCCTACAAATCTCAGCCAACAGGGAGGGAGGACAGTGGAACTGGGTCAGCAGGGCCCATAAGGGCTGGGGCCCACCAGGTATTTCCCCAGTGACCCACTGGCCCAGTCCAACCCTGAATACCTCCTAACTTGTTCAGCATTTAGACACACAGGCTATGGTGTGCTAGGAATCACAAGAACAGGAAAGTTCTGTACTTAATGTTTGCTCAAGCCCAGTACTACCTATGGCAGGGGGATCAGTGATGTAACAAGTGTAACATGGGCCTTGGTGCAGGATTTGCTCCCGGTATAAGACAACAAGGGAGAAGACAACAAGGGAGAAGACAACAAGGGAGAAGACAAAAAGGGATAAGACAACAAGGGAGAAGACAACAAGGGAGAAGACAATAAGGGAGAAGACAAAAAGGGAGAAGACAACAAGGGAGAAGACAACAAGGGAGAAGGCAATAAGGGAGAAGACAACAAGGGAGAAGACAACAAGGGATAAGACAACAGGGGAGAAGACAACAAGGGAGAAGACAACAGGGGAGAAGACAATAGGGGAGAAGACAACAAGGGAGAAGACAACAAGGAAGAAGACAACAGGGGAGAAGACAACAAGGGAGAAGACAACAAGGGAGAAGATAACAAGGGAGAAGACAACAGGGGAGAAGACAACAAAGGAAAAGACAACAAGGGAGAAGACAACAAGGGAGAAGACAACAGGAGAGGTGAATAAGGTGTCCCAGTGTTACAACAGTGCAGCTTATTTAACAAATTATCTTCACAATTCCAGGTGATCATCTTGGGTGTTTGTCCTAATGTCAGGGTTATGTGACAGAGGAATTTTATTGTTTTGCAGGTAAAAATTGTGAATGATTATAAATCACTGTAAAGAGCTGCATAATATGCCAGCGCAGTATCAATAAAGGGTGTAGAATGGAAGAAAAAAAAAGATAATGTGACTTCTTGATACCGGTTACTATCAGGCAGAGTTCACCAGAGTCTGTCAATATCAAATTGTGTCCCTCTCTGTTATTTACTATTTAAAGGTGAATTTATTAAAGGGTGTACTCTCTCTTACATAGGCATTTATAGATCCCATTTAAATGAATGGACGGGGTAGAATTTCACTGCGGTAGAAGGAAGACCATGGTGAGAATTTCACTTGTGGATCAGTAGGCCTCTCAGTTTCAAAGAAATGAGCGACAGATATGTTGTAGGGGGTATGTGGGCACCCCCAAAGACTGAATGATGACCAAGCTCAGTAGTGCACTCACATGTCATTCATTCACAGTCAATGGACCAGAGCTTGAGCTGAGACATAAATAGGCCACTGGCTACTACAGCGAATGTCCCGGGGCACAACAGTGTTACCAGTCCTATGGCATCAGTGTGATCAGAATTCCCACAGCATCAAGTAAATGAATAGAAACGGTATAGAATGATTCCCACTGGGTGGCATAACCCTAAACCCTCTTCAACTGGATATTTATTAAACTAAATAATGGGAAGAAACTCATATCAACTGAATATAAATAAGAAAAATGCAAAGATTGTATTGGGAAATATGACCTTTACTTTAGGAGCCGTTACTCACTGAGTGCAGCAGATTGAGCGATGAGGTAAATAAAGGCACGTCAAGAAGATCATAAAGGCAACATCAAGCAATGGGCTGAAGGCAGATGAAGATGAAGAGAGAAAAGAATGTGACCCATTAGTGCCTAGTTGTGACGCCCATCAGATATAAATGAATTTAGAGAGAACTAAATCAGAATCTGCACAATACACCCCCTTACACAGACCCCTTTACCAATATCTCCAAAGGGGCCCCATTGGCTTTTGTCTGAGGAATGTGTCTTAGTCTGGCCCCATCCCACAGATCTGCTTCCAGGTATATAAACAGTATATACAGTATATGAATGGAGGGCTTGGGCAGGGGTCCTGTTGTGTAAAATCCAGTTTAGTTCTCATTTGAAGGTGACTGAGCTACTCAAATAACTTTATAGCAGTAGTGGATGTTTTAATAAAAAAAAAGAATTTGGGTTCCATGTTTAATTGGAGAAAAACTTTTATTACACAGACAGCTCTTTATGAGTGAGTGGCAGGTCCCCTTTAAGCCTGTACAGTCATAACAAAAGGTGAAAGGAGGGGGTTGTTTATACAGAGCTCTACTCCAACTAATGAAAAGAACAAACTGAATGTGTTTTGAGAATTTCCATTTATTTCTCATAATCAATGAGCAGGATACTAAACAAATATCTACTCACTTCTAACAATCTCAGAAATGACTTTGAGACTGGCTGCTAAGAGGCTTTAAAGGGTTACGGCCACTACCCCTCTCATTCTAATACCATTTCATTTATTTTCACACAAGCTTCAATATTGCTCTGTTATTTTGCATCAGATTTAAAGGAGAACTAAACCCTAAAACTGAATGTGGCTAAAAATGTCCTATTTTCTATAGTGAACTTATTGCCTGAGGCTAAAGTTTGAGCTTGTCAATAGCAGCAATGATCCAGGACTTCAAACTTGTCACAGGGGGTCACCATCTTGGAAAGTGTCTGTGACACTCACATGCTCAGTGGGCTCTGATTGGCTGTTGAGAAGCTAAGCTTAGGGCTTGTCACTAATTATCCAGCAGCAGAAAATGAGCTTCCCTGGCTGTAATATAAGCTGATGCTACAGGTTTGCTGATTATTCAATTCTGATGCTAATTGCACTGGTTTCTGTGCTGCCATGTAGTAATTATGTGTATTAATTACTAATCAGCCTTATATTGTGCCATTTCTATTCTATGTGTACTGTATATTGTGAGTGGCTCCCTAAGCTCAGTAAGTGACAGCAGCACAGAGCATGTGAATCAGTGAATCAGCAGAAAAGAAGATGGGGAGCTACTGGGGCATCTTTGGAGACACAGATCTTTACTGCTAAAGGGCTGTGGTTGCCTTGGGCTGGTACAGAAGCACAAAACATCATGTACAACATTTCTACCTACTTCTTTAGTTAGGCTTTAGTTTTCCTTTAACAGATTTCTTTATTCCCTTTGCCTCAGATAAACCTGCTTATCTCTTGTCCTTTATCTGTTAATTCAGCCTCCAGCACCACAAGCAGCCGCACAGTAAATGTTAAAGAGGAACCATTTTGACTCAGATACTGAGGATTGTGGGAGTCGGGGGCTGATGATTCTCATTGAGTTCAGCATGAGAGTGTCGGCTTGTGTTGAACTGAATCCTCAAGCAACAGCCTCACCCAGTGATTCAAAGTGGAAAAATGCCAAGACAACCTGATAACTTATTCCCTGAATATTTGGCACAATCAACAAAATATGTTTGAGATTTTAAGATGAATTTTTTCCCGCAGTCATGACAAATATTGTGCTGAATGTATAGAATACGCTGCTGGGAGCTGAGGCTGCGCTCCTACCCCTGGCTCGGTTCAGATAATAAAATATATTGTATCAGGCTCTTGTTTTATTCAAGCCATGGTTTTTATTTCCTTAATTGGTTGGTTTTCCACATTCTGAAAAGTCAATACAATAAACACAATGGGTTAAATTATAGGGATGCACCGAATCCACTATTTTGGATTCGGCCGAACCCCCGAATCCTTCGTGAAAGATTCGGCCGAATACCGAACCGAATCCGAACCCTAATTTGCATATGCAAATTAGGGGTTGAAAGGGGAAAATATTTTTTACTTCCTTGTTTTGTGACAAAAAGTCACGCAATTCCCCTCCCTGCCCCTAATTTGCATATGCAAATTCGGATTCGGTTTGGCCAGGCAGAAGGATTCGGCCGAATCCGAATCCTGCTGAAAAAGGCCGAATCCTGGCCGAATCCCGAACCGAATCCTGGATTCGGTGCATCCCTAGTTAAATAGGACGTCAACCATCCATAAATCACTAGTTGTTACCCCCAACTCCCCAAAGTATCACCCCAGACTTAGTTACTGATGACAATCAATGCCAATTCCATGCCAGTCACTTGCTCTTTGGGTTATGGCGCATGAGCCCACTGAAAATGCCCCTAATTGCTTGTAAGTGCCCATAAGTGCCCACCTTAGCAACGCTCCCTGATAGAATCTTTCCTTGCCCCACATGCTGCAAACTAAACAGATTTCAGGATTATTTTTACTTATGGAATAGACTTAAGGGTGTTCTATCTTCTTACATGGGCATGACTTCTAGACTCATTGTGTGACCTTTGCACAGCGAGTGGTTACACCCCGGAATTCCCCATCATCGTGTTGTTGGACTGGGCTGGTGGGATATGGGGGAAAACCCGGTGGGCCCCAGACCTGATGGGCCCCACTGACCCAGGCCCCCTTCCCCACCTGGACCCAATCCTGCTCCATTGCCTGGATGTGCCCCTCTAGGGCCTCCACCACCTGCCAGCCCCTCACCACCATGCGTGCACCACCCTTATACCCACTTTTACATGATTTTGGGAGGGAGGGCAGTGAATGGGGGAGGGCAGGATCAGGTCTTGGTCAGCGGGGCCCACCAGGTTTTCCCACTGTCCCACCAGCCCAGTTTGACCCAACACTGAAGGTGCCAGTAATTCCAGGGGTGGGTGATGCCAACAGGTGCAGCAGATTTGTACCAAAACAATCAATGCTAATACCCCTGTAGTACTAAAGTGATCTGCTAATATTCTATGCTCCTCTGCAGTTGCCCTTGGGAAATACTGGGGCAAAAAGCTGCATCGTGGGTAAAGAACAGTTTGATTTGTGTTGCACTTTTCCCACTGCACTGGGGTCGTAGATGACTTTTTTACCTTCTATACAATTAAATTGTCTTTTGCTGCCTCTTTACATTCACTTTGGTTGAGAAGAATCCAGTTTGGACTCTATGACTGTGTAAAGTCCCAAAACAATGAAATCAGAGAAGGATTTTGTTCGTGCTGATTCACTGGTGCGTCACTGTGATCCTTATCTAGAGTGAAATATATCCTTAGTAAAGCTGCACTGGGGGTTCTCCTGGCTTTTCCCTCCAGCTCATTATCTGTCATTTCTTAATGAACTGCTTCCCTTCCCACCTAGCCTGACTTAACCCTAGTGCTAATCCAATGAAAACTTTATTAATAACATCTAAAATAATATTTGAATAATAGTGTGCAGCGGAGAACGTCAACACAAGCCCGGCCTGTTCTCACCCAACTGTTCCAGTGCTGGAAACAAAAAACACTCTCCTGTTATTACAATGAACTTGGGGGATTCCAAAGAGCAATTATTATACAATTCCCAAACCTGTTTTTTTTCCCCTTGAACTGATAGGATCTTGATTCCTACGCAAAATATAATTGATGAAAAAAGCCTTAATTTAACATTTTCCCAAATTCTAGCGCCGGAGCTGGTCCCCCCCCCTTATAGCAGCTGTGAAATTTTAAATACTAAAAACAAACCAAAATCAGATTTGTGTAATTACAATAATTATGGGGAATTGTGCAGAGGTAAAATGAGACTCAAATGATTTTTTCATATTTTCATTTGTAATTCTAATAGCATCGTACATTAACCAGCAGCGCCTTCCCACATTTACAATTTTTTTTGGAGGAAATTGTTGCAAAATAAAATTAGGAGAAATATTATTTCCTTCACAATTGCTTTAATCTGTCGCCACCACCAGGGCCCGAGTGATACTGCAACTGAATCCTGGGATGAGATCCAAGTCATGCAATTGGGTGGGGCATCTGGGACCGTATGAAGCAAATATTCTGCTGAATTAAAAGGGACATGTACCATATTTGTAAGTATTTCTTGTTTTTTAAGCAATTTCCTTGTACATAATCATGTACACAGGAGACCTTCTCTGCTTACTTATACCTGTAATTAGGGGCAATTCATTTAATCTTTCTTCATAGAGACCCATCATGTTATCCACTGCTTTACAAAGATGCTTCATCCATCACATCAGTCCCTGTGCAAGTGGAGCTTACAATCTAACTCCGCCATCATGGAATTATCCTGCTTGTATACATTTGGAGTTGGTTGGAAAGCAGAATACCCAGAGAAAACCTACACCAACGTAGGAAGAACATGGAAACCTCCAAGAAGATGGTGCCCAGGTCAGAATCAAACCAAAGATTCAGCATTGCTAAGTACTGGACCCCCATGCCTGTGGTTTAACGTTCATCCAGATGAGCAAGTCACATATTATACATGCACATACTCTATTCCAGTAATCAGTGTAGACAAAACTCTAAACATGTGTCTTTGCTTATCAGAGGAAGCTGGGGTTTGTAGTTAACAATGAAAGGAGATTCATCATTGGTGGCCCCCTCTTAAAATTGCTCTTTGCTTCTTTTATCTTTGGATAAAAAAAAAGATAAAAAAGTTCTACTGTTTTGCAAAGAACCCCTGGCGCCCAACTCTATTTTTGTGTATTTTTGGTAGTAGTGAGTTGTAGTTCAACAACATCAGCACGTGTGTTTCCATTTTGCAAAAGCCCATCCTGGTGAAAGAGGGTTTTGTGTAGCCCATGCTCTATCACACTAGTTGGAAATTGCCTAAATCAGCCAAATAGGTGCTACATATATTAGGGATGCACCGAATCCACTATTTTGGATTCGGCCGAACCCCCGAATCCTTTGTGAAAGATTCGGCCGAATACCGAACCGAATCCGAACCCTAATTTGCATATTCAAATTAGGGGTTGAAAGTGGAAAATATTTTTTACTTCCTTGTTTCGTGACAAAAAGTCACGCGATTTCCCTCCTCGCCCCTAATTTGCATATGCAAATTAGGATTCGGATTCGGTTCAGCCGGGCAGAAGGATTCGGCCAAATCCTGGCCGAATCCCGAACCGAATCCTGGATTCGGTGCGTCCCTAATATTTATAGTGAATAAAGTACCCCCTCTTGTAAAATATAAGGATATTATAAGTTACCGAATCCGAACCCTAATTTGCATATTCAAATTAGGGGTTGAAAGGGGAAAATATTTTTTACTTCCTTGTTTCGTGACAAAAAGTCACGCGATTTCCCTCCCCGCCCCTAATTTGCATATGCAAATTCGGATTCGGATTCGGTTCAGCCGGGCAGAAGGATTCGGCCAAATCCTGGCCGAATCCCGAACCGAATCCTGGATTCGGTGCGTCCCTAATATTTATAGTGAATAAAGTACCCCCTCTTGTAAAATATAAGGATATTATAAGTTACCGAGGAGTTTCATGACCATATACAGGTGATGGAACTCCGAGGTAACTTCTAATATCCTCATATTTTACAACTGGGGGTTACTTTATTTATTATAATACACAAGTTTCAGTGAGTCATGTGACAGAAATGACATCAGAACTCACCGTTTATAACTGATGACATCAGAACTCACCGTTTATAAGGATATAATTTAGATATTCATGGCTTTTGTGAATTATATATATATATATATATATATAGATATATCATTTATACTAATGATAAACACCGTACTGTTTTCCTTCTGGGAGGGGGAAAAACATTTCTGTTTTTTACTTTAATTACTATGTTTTTAAATGAGCTACAGACAATTGGTAGGAAACTCACAAGCTTATTGGATTTACAGTGAGTGAATGTGGTTAGTGCAGTTACTTTACCCAGTGCCACTGGCTGTACTTTGCAAACACAAGAGCACAACATACAAAGTGACACCGTGTTAAAGGGATCACATGGCCGACATTTTAACCCTTGAGAATCACCAAATTGCCAATACAAAGCCACCAGAAAGGTCACACTTCATGCTTGGGATACACTGAATCATGGAATCGGTTTGTGATTCAGCCAAGATTCAGCCTTTTTCAGCAGGATTTACATTCGGCAGCATCCAAGTTCCTGGCAGAACCAAATCCTAAACCAAAAAATCACATGACTTTTCATTACACAAATGTCAGGGACCTACCAGCTCCCATCAGGGAATATTCAGGACCAAGGAGGAAGCTTAGGGTTAAAGTTCAAGTTCGCAGTATCCAAAAGGGTCAGGGGTTATCGTAGTCGGGTTCAGGCAAAGTATTTAATCAGGCAGCATGGATCAGTCAGGAATCCAGGAGAAGGTAGAATAGGAATTTAGGGAACCCAGGAACACAAGACAGGAATTCCTATTATCAGGCATTGAACCTGTGACCTGGAAGGGCTTAAATCTTCAAATTTCGTGGCAAGCGCGTGACGTCATTGCGTCATCGTCACGGCGCTGGCTTCAACCATATGGGTCATGGGCACCGCCATCTTGGATACGATGCTGCTGAAGACGGGAGCGCCATCGGGCACTCCTGACAACAAACAAGAAAGTCAAACATTTTTTGACTGTGTGCTGTGTGCAGTTCTCTCCCCTCCCCCTCTTTTCCCAAATTTTCATATGCAAATAAGGGTTCGGAATCAGTTCAGCCAAATTTTCACAAATGATTTGGGGTTTGGCCGAATCCATAGGGGATTGGGTGCATCGCTACGTCATCGCTACGTCACTGTTTCTATGCGTAATCCTTTCACTGAAAGCAAATCATAGGCCCGTGGGGGGGTATTTATTAAAAAGACCCTTTGATGCATCTTGTCCACATTTGGGAATTGTTGTTACACTCATCCCAACAACCTCTTCTCACCACAGAGAATGTTCATCAATCTAAACAAAGTCCAATATAAAGTGTAATTCTCTAGAGTCACAAGGAAAATATGTGCGACGTGTTTCTAACTTATTTTTAGTGATCCTTCATTATGAATCATCCTCAATTCAATCCATTAAACGGGATTGTTCACTTTTGGGGTAACGTTTAGCATGATGTAGGATATTCTATTGGTTTTCATTATTTATGTTTTTTATTTTAAGTATTTCATTTTTTGTTCAGCAACTCTCCAAGTTGGAATTTTATCAGTCCTCTGGTTGCTAGGGTTCAAATGGCCTTAGCAACCAGGGAGTAGTTTGAATGAGATCCTGGAATATTAAAATGAGGACCTAAATAGAAAAATAAGAAATAAAAAGTAACGGTAACAATAATATTGCATAGTTTTTTTTTGGCTACTGGGGTCAGTGACCCCCATTTGAAAGCTGGAAAGAGTCAGAAGAAGAAGGCAAACAATTCATAAACTAAATTAAATAATGAAGAGCAATTGAACAGTTTCTTAGAATTGGCCATTCTATAACATACTGAAAGTTAACTTACAGGTGAACCATCCCTTTAACAGGACTGTATGGGGGGGAAGACTCCTCAAGTGACTATAGAACAGAACTCGGACCCATGTGCCTCGACCTGAACTCACACCCTGGTCTTCACTCCTATTCAGCATTACTTTATATAGAAGAGAAGATGAAGCACAGGAATTGCTCCTTGACTCATTCTCATTGAAATCAACTGATCATGTGGACTAGAAAGTCTTCTTCTGTATCTATAGAGAACATTCTGCTCTGTCCTGTTTTATATCCGTGTTACTCTTGTTGGTACGTTATCAGGGCTCCTATACCGGCTGCCAGTATTAATGGGATAAGAGTTGGGTGAGAGTTTTCTGATGGAACTTTTTGAAACATTTATTTGGCAAATATCGGGCCAGTTTTAAGATTTTATATGTTGTTGCCATCTTTGCTTTGGTCTCACATTAAAATTTGAGATGTTCATCCCCAGTTGGCTATTAGTGAGTCTATAAGCGACTCTAGAATACATCATCAATATACTTGATTACTTTTTTATGACTTGTTCATACTATTACTTGCTTAATCAACCCAGAATGTATGAACCCTCCCCCTTTTTTTCTTCTGCGTCCCTCTCCCTCTTCCCCCCCATAAGAAAATGATAAATAAATAAAGAATTTACAAAAAAAAGAAATGGGCCGTTTGCTTTGCCACATATTTTAGCCCCTCTCATCTTTCATATTATGGAATCTTAACAACCTACTGGAAAAAAAACCTACAGACATAATTGTATTGCTTTTTCCACTTGAATTTGCCTCAAAAATGTCAACCCCCAAAAATACAGACACAGCCTCCTCTGGTTTGTGGAGATGAAACCAAAACAGCACGTTTAACCTCTAATACCACTATAAAAACAAGAAAATATGAGTCATAATTTATCTATATATCAAAAAAAAATACCATAACACCATTTATTCCTTAAAAAGACAAAAATGTATTCAAAATTCCTTTAAATAAAAAGAAAACTACACACAGACCCCATGGTACTTTGACTTATGCATTTCATACCCTCTGATACTTAATTGTTGCCTTGTCATGGGGTAAAAAATTGTATTTGGAGAACATCAATGGTTTTTACTGATGTAAAAGTGATGTCCTTATAGTCTGGCTCCAGTAAAACATTGTAATAAAATCTACTTGCCCTGGTGATCCAGTGGTGCGGCGGCTCATTCTAGATATGGACGCGGACGAGCAAAGGCGAGAAAATCAAACGCTATAAAAGGTTAATTTGGGGTTCTAATCATTGCCCATTATAGGTTTAATCCTGTGGTGTTTGAGCTTTGAGCTATCTGTATTCTGATCCGGTTTGATACCTGTTGTGACCCCTGCCTGGCTATTCGACTATCCTGATTTCTGAAACCTGACCCTGTTATCTGACTCCGATCCAGCTAAATCCCTTCTGATTGATCACCCGGTTTTGACCCTTGCCTGTCTGACTTTATTTGTACTCTGCCTGTCTCGACCCGGCCTGATCTGACTACAATTCTGTCTAACGCCTTGTACCACTACCTAATGCCCAAACTTTTGCTTCACAGTTGTGCCCCTTTGTTTGTCCAGAACCCCTCGCCTTGCACTTCTCATTATAAGACCTGTCGGCATCTGAGTAGCTGAGGGCTCATCCCAAGGCCAAAAGTGGCTGCTACAGGCGGAAGCACGAGCCGAGACCAGGGTGCTTGGAATCGGTTCTGGGTTTATGGTGCCAACCATTAAAACATGGTGTTAAATCAGTGTTTGCACAAGGCTGGTTGGAGTCATGTGAAGAACTTGTGAAGAACTTCTACTAGACAGGTAAGTCTGCCGATGAAACGGAGCTGGTAGAGGAGTGCCAAGAGAAGTCCAACCAGGAGGCAAACTTGGTCACAGCCATAAGCCAGAGCTCAAGGGCAGGTGACAACAGGGACAGTTGGAACTTCAAGCCAAAGTCAAGAGAAATCAGGGTGGAAAGAAATTTTGCAGAAATCCAGAACAAGTTGGGGCTCAGCTTCCCACAGCAGGTAGGTTCACAATAATGAAGTCAACTGGTATGCTTAAAACCCATAATGCATGCACCCTATGCCAATGAGTACCCACAGTGCACCTGCAATCTGGCCTGACAACCAATACCCCAGTGGAAATGTCCCTGTGTCAGGGCTTGGCCCACTCCTACCAGTAAACACCAGCCGGGAAAGGTTGAAATCACATAGTAAGAATTATTTTCCTGTAACAAAAACTGTTTAGAATGGTATGGCTCAGTAATTAGAAAAAAAGAAAATGTGATGTATTTAGTAAACATTCTCTTACACCATCTATTTGATACAGGAAACCAATAAATACATGGAAATAAAAACAATTACAATTATGCCTCCCATCATTTTTCCATGAAATAAAAACTAAATTGATTTATGGATTGAATTCTAAATTCATTCATTAAATAAATGAATTCATAAATTCATGAATTGGACCTTTGCTTCACCTTTATACCAATGGTCATTTCTTTATCCTGGGGTTTCTCTTTGTGAAGCATTTCCGTACCATTTGCAGGTAAACTGGAACACACATCCCATTATTTATTGTTTAGAATAAAAACCGAAAGGGATGTTTGTTAACTTCATAAAAATCTTCCCCTTTCCAGGAAATGTCTGATTTCTCTTCTATCGACTTTCTCTTTTCAAATTCCCCTGCCTTGTGGTGTGTTATTATTGTTATTATTGTGTTATAAATGGACCCAGAAATAGTCACAAACTGCGCGTTACAATATCCATAGACACCAATGTAAGAAATATTATATTGTATTATTGTGGTACTTCTTAGAATCCTCACACTAGCGTCCTTCTTGTCTTTCCCCTACTTGTGGCTGACGGAAAAACCAATGGGCAGATTTATCAAAGGTTGAATTTTGGTTCGAATTTATGTGAATTTTTTTACTGTAATAAATTCAATGTACTCACGATTGGAATGGGTGGTTATTTATGAAAAAATACAACTTCTAAAATTTGATCGAATGGGAACGAAACTCGAAAAGAATTTTCCTCCGAAAAAAACTCGAATGTCAGGAAGGCTATTAACATATTTAAATGGGCCAATGGACCTCTGCCATTGACTTGTAAATTAATTTGACAGGTTTTCGGTGGAGAATATTCGAATTAGAACTGTTTCCATGGTCTAGATGTGATAAATCCCACATTCAAATTTACAGTCAAATAGTAAATTTGAATTTTGAATTTTCAAAAAAAATTTTGGTGTCAAAATTAACACACTCAAATTTTAATACCCCCCGTATTATAATTTGAGTGTGTTAATTTTGACACCAAAAAAAATGGAAAACAATGCTGAATGTGGGTGTCAGATGAAAAAGCCAGAAATCAGGCACAAATCCTGAATTATCATTACAATGAAGCGCTTGAAGGTATTATACAAATCTACACAGTTATGGTAAATAAGAGCAGTTCTGGAAAAATGTTGTTTGGCTTTATTTTTTAATGTAACCAGTTTCTTACCTGTTTGCTTCTGGTGCACCTTGTTTGTTCAGTTTTACCCTTAAAGGGATGGTTTGGTGATATTCAGAAACAATTTACACCTAGGCCGATTTACTAAAGCACCACTTTTTTGGGTTGGGCTTTTTGACTGAGAATCCTAAAAAGTCGTAGGAAAAAAAAGCATGACTTTTCCAGGATTTATTATGTGACAAATCAGCAACAATCCCAAATCCAAAAAATACTTCAGCTAAAACCTGTCAACACCATGTAGAAGTCAATAGCAGGTTTCCCTTTTACAACTGTAAGATCTTTCTTTGATTCGAGATTTTAGAGGTTTTTTTGGGTGTTCTTGACATTGACTTTTAGCCGCAATACGGAAAAGCTGCTGTTTTTATGACTTTTCTGTGACTTTTCCCATTCAGTTTGGACCATTTCATAAATTTCATACATTTGTGCTTTTAGAGAAAGTGAGATTTAAAAACTTCTAAAACCACAAAAATCCAACATTTGATAAATAGGCCTCTTAGTCTTCATTTTTTAGCCTTTCAGGTTTTTTGATTTATTTCGCTTTTTTGTTTAGCAGCTCTCTTTAGTTTGAGCCATTATCTGGATGCCAAGGTCCAAGTGACGTACCCTAGTCCACACAGCAAAGTTAAAGTTGGGGGAGGGCGCCCCAGTAGTCAATCAATTCCTACCTGCCAATGAAGGATTTAAATCTGGCTTGTGGCACATCTTAGTGAATTTAGTGGAATAATATAAATACATTCTGCATGTTCAATCTCTCTCTCTCTCTCTCTCTCTCTCTCTCTCTCTCTCTCTCTCTCTCTCTCTGTCTCTCTGAGTCTGGGAACCAGTGAATAGTGTGTGAAATTTTTATACAGCTCCTGCTGAAGTCTGTAAATCATCACGGCACAAACATATCACTTCCTTTGTGGTTTCACTTTCTTATGAAAATACCAGCGCTGAGCCTGTTTTACTGATGTCTGATTCATTAGGCACCAGTGTAACATTTACTACCAGGAGTTCAATTTACATTTGCCATTGCGATTCTTCAAATATATTTTACATTTTGCCCCCTGGCAAAGTAGATCAGCTGATAGGGTTGGGTCTCATTATTATTATGATTACTGGGATCTGTTATCTGGAAACCCGTTATCCAGAGTGCTCCAAATTACAGAAAGGCCGTCTCACATAGACTCCACTTTATCCAAATAATCCAAATGTTTGAAAATGATTTCCTTTTTCTGTGTAATAATAAAACAGTAGCTTGTACTTGATCCCAACTAAGATATAATTAATCCTTATTGGAGGCAAAACCAGCCTATTGGGTTTATTTCATGTTTATATGATTTTCTAGTAGACTTAAGGTACGAAGATCCAAATTACAGAAAGATCCATTATCTGGAAAACCCCCAGGTCCCAAGTATTCTGGATAACAGGTCCCATACCTGTAATAATAAAACAGTGGCTTGTACTTGATCCCAACTAAGATATAATTAATCCTTATTGGAAGCATAGCAGTTGGTGGTAAAGTGGATCAAGGCAAGGGAGCAACGTATTCCCATTTGACTGAAGCTTTAAAAGGAAAACAACAGAAATCACTACAGGGTCATTTCCCTATTAATGATTTAATCAATGAAAATTGCAAGTTATTGAGACGTTAAGGTGTTTATTTTTAAATAATTGTCATCTATAAAAAGACATTGAAGCACTGAAAAAAAACATCAATTTAGGCTTAATTTAAAGAAAAGTCAATAATCATTTTTCCTAGAGAGTAGGAGTAGTAAGTGTGAGGATTGGTCTAGAAGATCTCGTGCTAGGAGTTAAAGTCAAGCAAAGGGTAGTTAGTTAAGCAGCCAGAGGTGCCAATGAAGAGACCAGAAAGGTTAGTACCCCTTGGTCACCCACTAGCATAGGGACTAAATTTGTTCAGCTCAGGGATAGAAAGATTCTGAGAGTAAGCACCACTGTGAGCTTGCATTTTCTAGCATAGGGGAGCAGCTCATCTATAAATGAGAGCAGGACCCTGGTCATGAAGAACCAATGATGTTGAACCTGTCGAAGTCATGTTTTGTTAAATTGACATCTGACCCATTTCTGAACAACAGCAGCAAATGGATCATAAATCATTTGGTCATTCCACAACTGGACTGTCATTGCAGTCTATGGCCAACCTCTATCTCAGGCTCTCCAGCACCAACCATCCCTTTCAAAAAGAAGGCCTCCTACTTTACCCTCCAACATTTAGAAGAAAGAATCTAGAATACATGGTGATCTGAGCATTTTAGAGTCAGAAGAAAATTAATATCCCAAAACACAGAGTGGGGTTTTAAAAATATGCAAACTATTTTTACCCTGAATGGGCCACCGGCTGTCAGTTGGACACTTTTATAGGGGCAGTAGATTCCTGCAGGTACCAGCATTCATCAACGACCATTTAGAACTGGGTCTTTGTGACAAGTATTCCAGGCAACAGATTTGAGTTGCCAAGCAAAGGTCTTACCAAAACTCCATGTAGAGGTCAAGACATAAACCAGACAGTCAAACTGTTCATAGCCAAATAGGAACAGGTCTAAATAATTATCCCATACATGATTGAAGGGAGCTGAACAGGTTGACAGTCACACATAGCAGCTTGCACTGGACACAACAACATGAATGAACCCTGTAAGTGCAAATGGATTCAGAAAATGTTTAGGTCTAGGCCCAGAGCCAAGCCAGTTTGACTATTTGGAAGTTTGTCCAACTCATTGCTGAGCATTGCTGTACACGAGGCCTACCCATGATGTCAAATTCTTGTCATGGAGGCAAGTGCATAATAATAAAAATGCATAAAATAATTGTAGGCAAAAACCATATAATTGGATATAAATGTTGATATGGCCAAGAGTTTACACACACATGATCCCCTTGAAGATCGTCATACCAGCCAGTGCTTATGTTTATAAGAATAATATGTATATTTTTAAACAGACCTAACATATGGTTACCTTATTATGCTTTGCTCACATGTTTCTTTTAACTAAGTGGAAAAGGAAAAGAGAAGACAGAAGTGGAGTTTAAGAAGAGTAAATATATGGCATGTATATATTGGCAAAGTTGGACAGTACTTTATGGTGAGCCAGTGACTCAAACACATTGTGACTTTCCCTGAATGTGATTTGTTTCACATCTGACCAAGAAACTGTGATTTACTGCATTGTATTCCTTGGGAAATTACCAATTTGTGAAGGTTTCTGGTAAATTGGCTAAAATTAACCTTTTTTACAACCTTCCTATTGAATGAGGCATCATAAATGAAGAGAGTGCATTAACAGGTGGGATAAATTAAGCTTCTCCGGTAGCTCTAAAGTCCGTTTATACAGTAAAGCCAACTCACTATCCCTATAATTGGCCTTGGAGTTATCTTTGGAACATGTCGTGTGTTTGATTTCGGTGCTGCGTGTTGGGTAAAGCTGCTGTATCTCCAAAGCAGGTGTTGAGTGTGAGGCGCTGGGGCGAGACTGGACTGTAGTTAAGCTTCTGTTTCAATGTGTCTGCATATTGTATCCAGTCCCAAAGGATAATTACTCTTATAATAAATGGCAGTGGTTTCCTGGACCAGGAAATGTTCTATGAAAATGATTTGGGCTCTAGATTTAAACAGCATGTGTGAGCACTAAAGTTCCTCCGTGGAACAAATGGCGAAGACCTTCCCCCCGAAATGACATCAGAACATGGTCGCATATATGCTAATTGTATCAAGATGGCGAGTCAGGAAGGAAAACCCATTTGTTTTCTGTTACTGTTGCCATTATTGGCTCTTCCAGTGACGGTTTTTACAAGAATGGCTGTTACTGTTAAACTGAAGACACGTCCTTAATACGGATTGTGCCTTTTAATTGTGTTATACAGTTTCATAATAAAAGTAGAAGAAGGGAGAGATTGAACCTCAAGCAAGGGCCACCTCTCTGGGGATACATGAATGTTACCTGATTATTGAGAATTATTAAACCAGACTAGATGACTAAACATTTTTACATGGACAAAAACATTCTGTTAGTGGCATTTGGTTGGTCTTGAATGAGAACTTACCTTTGTTGACCTCTACAATTATTTATATTTTTTCAAAATACAATAATTTGATCAAAATAGAGTCTATGGGAGTTGGTCTTCCCATAATTCAGAGCTTTCTGGATAATGTGCTTCCGAATAACAGATTCCATACTTGTAGTTGTTTTAATTTTTGGTGTTAATGAATGTTAAAGGAAAACTAAACTGCGTATCAGCCTAGGTCTCTATATAAATAAATTGCCAAAAACAGCCCAAATGTAAAACATGACTTCGTCTAAATAAAGTATTTTCATAAAAAAAATGTTTAAAGAGCACAAGGACCTCTTGGCTGATAACAGCTCCATTTTAAAGCTAAATGTGTCTATTCCTGCGCTCCCCTGCAGCTGAACGCAGAAAACCGGAACGCAGGGGAGCGCAGCTTCAACGCTCGTCAGTAAGAGCCCTAATAATAAAACAGTATCTTGTACTTGATCCCAACTAAGATATAATTAATCCTTATTGGAGGCAAAACCAGCCTATTGGCTTTATTTCATGTTTATATGATTTTCTAGTAGACTTAAGGTATGAAGATCTAAATTATGGAAAGATCTCTTATCCAGAAAACCCCATATCCTGAGCATTCTGGATAACAGGTCCCATACCTGTAATAATAAAACAGTCGCTTGTACTTGATCCCAACTAAGATATAATTAATCCTTATTGGAAGCAAAACCAGCCTATTGGCTTTATTTCATGTTTAAATTATTTTTTAGCAGGCTTCAGGTATGGAGATCCAGTTTAGAGGAAAAATTATCTGGAAAAACCCCTGTTATTACTTACTTAGATTCCAACTATAAACCACTGTGGATAACTACCTATAATGTAAATAAAGATAAAAAATATTAAAACTTTCATCTCACACCACGGGGCCCTTAATCTGCCATTACCATTTGAGTTGTGCTGCCATTGTCACCATCATTTTTTGCTCGTAGTCTCCATCCCCCAAAATAAATGACCAGTAAAGATGTTTTATTGCAAATATGAATTATTTCTCCCCTAACAAGGACTATGCAAATGCTTCACACAAGTCAGCTTGTAGTATAGCAGTGAAAATGAGGGCTGATTTACTAAATTTACTAAAACTTGAATAAATCTATGAAAACAAAGTCGACCAAACATCCTTTCATGAATTCAACTCATTGGACAAAACGTTGTGACAAAGTCGAGCGTCAATTCATATAATACGACTTATTTTTATCAAATTTTCTTTGCAAAAACTCTTTTCAGATTATCGGATGAAAACCCAACGTTTTTTGGATTATCCAGCACAGATCACGCTGTTTAGCAACAACTTCAGGTACATTTGCCATTGGCTTCTACATGACCTCGGCAGGTTTGAGATGGAGGATTTTTGGATTCTGGTTTTTAACAGCTTTGGGGTATAATAAAAGTTTTTTTCCCACGTAAAATTCAAGTAGCCCTAAAAACCTCGACCAAAAAAAATCAGGGCTTTATAAATGGGCCCCTTGGTCTCTCCCATAGCAGCGGCGCAGGTGAGAACTTAAAGTCCTTTCAAGGACTGACCCCCGAATTTAAGTGCAAACAGCTGTTTTGTTCATAACTGTGAATCCAAAAGCCAAACACAGCAAATGTTTTTATAGTCGGACCATCCAATCAGGCGGCCGTGTGATTTACCAGCTTTAAGTGTTATTGTGAAGTTCCCTTGAAATTAAAATTCCTCAGAATTAATCAACCCCATCGACAACCTGTTTTATGACCTATTTACCTGCCGTATTTTTGCTTCTTTTAAGAGATTCTATTTCCTCTCCATCTGTTTCAACAGGAACGACTTATTTTCGTGAATGTATCTCATAGTCCGACCTTTCATTTATTGCAATTTGCTTGTTCAGCAGATGGTTATTTCTTCTTCCGAAGTTTTTAACAGCATTAAATGATGGGGGAGACTTTTTTTATGCGTCTTGTGACCTTGAACTTTTCTGTGTTTACTATAAAAATATTGCGTCAGGTGCTGTGATTTTGTAGATTTAAGGGGGAGGGCCCCGTAATTGGGATAAAGTGACATAACAGTTCCTAAGTGTCAGTTTCCGCATTTATTCATCTTAAAAGTGGGAACAGCAAGCACCACCCAATATCCACATGGCTATCGGCACATTACGATTGTCACAGGGGTCAACCAAATTGGAGTTAGCGTTGCCACCATGATGCTATTTTACAGACCTAGAAGGTAAAACCCCTGACAACGCCGGGGCCTGGGATGACAAATTAACTACAATGTACCTACTGGTATACAAACCCTAAGGGTAAGGCCAGACGAGGAGATTTGGGGAGGTTTTGTCGCCTGGCGACTTATCGCCACGTCTTTTGCGCGACTATCTCCCCGAACTGCCTCAGCGTTTTTTCCCCAAAGGCTAGAACGCAAAATCGTCTGTGCTAATGCACACGCGGCGATGCGTTTTCAATAGTCGCCAGGCGACAAAACCTCCCTGTATTTCCTCATCTGGCCTTACCCTAAATTTGTAATAGCCACTTACTGTATTACTCTGGCCTGTACACCGAGTCCCCACAACATTACTCCTTCTCTTCTGCCATCAGTTCAAAAATCCACCAATCCCCACCCACGCCCACCTCTCCACTCCCTCTTGCATCATCACTCCACCCCTTTATTTCACCGTCCCTCCCCCTTGCATCACCATCCGCACACCCACCATGGCCTGGCTCATACAACATTTACAAAAGGTGGCAACCTACCTCAAGTTGATCAGAATAAATACAAATTTGGATACAAATCGCCTTGTTATTTACAAAGCATAGTTTTTTTCCCCACAATTCCAGCATAATTAGGGCCATGCAGCAAGTGGTACCCACCAGAAATGCGCCTGATGCCTCAAGACACAAAGTAGTTTTAGTAAATGACACTTCCAATACTCGGAGTGAAAATGACATTGATATGTGATCCTTTAGGTGCTAGTCTTCTTCTCCTGGAATTATGTTGAGTTTGAGATTGGCATTTGCACATTATTCAGCAGAAGAGACAGGACGGACACAATTGTGTTTGGCACAACTATATGGAGGTGCAAGGAGCGTGCTTGGACTCAAGTAATCAATGACATTAATAATGGCTATTTAATACAAAAGGCACATTTATAAAGTTGTGTCTTTTATGCTGTCCTGTTGCCATATTTTTATGCCATTATAATACTTGGAATTAATGCTATTAGTACTATTGTTTCCAGTATCCAGAGTTCTGGCTACTTGTGTCTCATTACTTTGCAAAGAGCCTTAGTTATGTGTTGTATAATCCAGACATCTAGGCAAATGCTTCCAGAAGCCCATTAAGCCTGAGAAGTTTTTATTTTTCACCTCCTTACAAGCTTGCCAAGCAGCAAAAGATTTGGCTCTTTTCACTTTTGTAGCAAAATAGATCTCCCTGATGGCCCAATACATAAACCAGTGCCATATTTGTTCAGTTTAGCACTTGGGTCCCATTGATCTGGTCTATTGGCAGCTTGTACCACTGGTTCTGCCTGTGTCTGGGCTTTTCAGAGGAGATTCACTGCTTACACTTGGGGTTAGACACCATAGGAACTTGAGTGCCATTTTTGGAATTACTCAATAAAGAGATGGAAACATTTATTAAACCATAAACATTGGCGTTCAGCTCTTGATAAATATAATTTCTGATTGGGGGGTTGAGAATGTGGTGGTTTAAATACTAGATGAAGGTATGGAAACGGCAGGATAGATAATTAAACCAGACTGTAAAGCAACTTACAGTACATTATGAAAGCTCAGGCTCACTAGAATTAGGCACTAGAGCAGCGAAGGCCGATCTTAGTTACTGTCACGGTCGGCACCCTAAACCAGAACTAATGGCAAGCTCCCTGGTCTCGGCTCGGCTTCACCAGTAGTGTGACCACCTTTGGCTTCGGGAGGAGACCTCAGCGTACTCAGATGCCACCTGGACTTTTCGAGAGGAGCAAAGCGAGGAGTTCTGGCAAGCAAAGGGGCACGACTGTTGTAAAAGTCAGTTAGGCCGATGGTCACGGTACAAATGGAACAGGCAAGAGAATCGTCAGACAGGCAGGATCGAGGCAGGCAGATATCGGGAATCGTCAGGCAGGCAAGGGTCAAACCGGGTTGTCAATCAAGGGATTTTGCAGGAAGAGTTGTCGAAGGCAGGCAGGGGTCAGGATACAGAGATCAGAAAAGTCAAACAGGCAGGCAGGGGTCAAAACAGATAATCAGGATCAGATTCAAACGGAATAGCAATAGCTAACAGCACCAGGAACAAATCCTATCACGGGCAATGACAAACAGTGGAAATGCCCCTTTAATACTTTCAAATTTGGCGCCATTGGGCGCTGACGTCACCACGTCAGCGCGCATGCACCTTTAAACCCGAAAGTGCGCATGCGCATTATGAAACCGGCGCAAGAGGAGCAGCAGCGCGGCGGGCGTCCCCACCAAGGGGGCGGCAGGCGTACCTCACATCACCAGCTGGGGCCTGGGCAATGTTCCTCACATCATGTTGTGAGTATATGGGGGGCCCTTGAACTCAAGTTCTTTGGTGAGACCCAGGTGCCCCAGTCTGAGATACTTCTTAAATAGCCCTTACAGTACAGAACAAGAACATTTACCTGTGATCAGAAGAATAACATATGGTATTTAGCTGCTCCTCTCTGCTGCTATAGAATTACATATTCTGCTCAGACGATAGCAGCTGGAGTATAACAAGCAATATAACACCTCCCACTTTAATTTAAATGCCAATATGCAGAAAAGCCATTTATATACTGTATTTACAGAAAACAAATGCAATACATGTCCCACACATTGCATATTGCCTTTAAGGTGAAATCACTGTGGAACCATGAAAAATGTTGTGATATTTTCTGATTTGTGCCGGTGACTGATGGTTCTGATGTCAATACGGACTCCCCTGATCTTTGTTTGTGATGATGTTGGTCATTACCTCATTACTGACTCATTGACTCGATTGGCACATGTTCTGCTTCATTGCAATGCCAAAGGGTGCCAGCTTCTATCAGCTTTTCCACTAACGATGCCGCTACGTTATGCTCAAGTGACTAAAGTAAATGCTGAGAGTGTTTATATGGTCCCGTTTGACAAATAAGTCTAATGAATTGACCACTGTCTTCATTTCTTTAATTGGGAATAGACGCAAGGTGACTTTTTGCTAATTGGAAGATGGCCGCATGGAAAACACGACACAGGCTCCCCTCTCACAAATCCTCCATGAGAAAACTGTTGTAGATATAAGGCAGGTAAATATTTATTTGGAAAATCATTCTGATAAATCAAATGTTTACCCATATGACATGAGTAAAATGTGCCCTAGGCCAGTAAAGTATCGTGACCAATCAGATAGATGAGTCACAATGATGAAAGCTAAGAGGTTACTATGGATTACTGGGCTGTTAAGTCTCAACAAATAACCAGCACATCCACATATTTATTTGTTAGACACTCACAAAGCCAAGTGGCCTCTCATTGGGGGTCCATGGGTCGGGATGTATAGGATGGAACCCAGTAGAGGAGAGGCAGAAGCACTGGTAACAACTAGAACAAGGCTCTTCCAGTACCAAAGGAAAGTAACATAGTAAATAAGGATAAAAAACACACACATTCATCAAGCTTAACCTTTTAACTCTATTTTAACCTGCCTAACTGCCAGTTGATCCAGAGGAAGGCGAAAACCCCATCTGAAGCCTCTCCAATTTGCCTCAGAGGGGAAAAATTAGTTCCTGACTCCAAGATGCAATGGGACCAGTCCCTGGATCAACTTTTACTATGAGCTATCTCCCATATCCCTGTATTCCCTCACTTGCTAAACACCATCCAACCCCTTCTTATACCTATCTAATGTATCAGCCTGTACCCCTGATTCACTTCCCAGCTCTCCCTGTAACACCCCTTTCCCTCCTCTAATCTCATTGGCTCCCTCCTGTCTGCTGGGAGGAGCTACTGGTGAATAAAGCATCCGACCCTTCCTTGTACCTATCTAATGTATCAGCCTGTACCCCTGATTCACTTCCCAGCTCTCCCTGTAACACCCCTTTCCCTCCTCTAATCTCATTGGCTCCCTCCTGTCTGCTGGGAGGAGCTACTGGTGAATAAAGCATCCGACCCTTCCTTGTACCTATCTAATGTATCAGCCTGTACCACTGATTCACTTCCCAGCTCTCCCTGTAACACCCCTTTCCCTCCTCTAATCTCATTGGCTCCCTCCTGTCTGCTGGGAGGAGCTACTGGTGAATAAAGCATCCGACCCTTCCTTGTACCTATCTAATGTATCAGTCTGTACCCCTGATTCACTTCCCAGCTCTCCCTGTAACACCCCTTTCCCTCCTCTAATCTCATTGGCTCCCTCCTGTCTGCTGGGAGG
This sequence comes from Xenopus petersii, assembly GCA_038501925.1. NCBI lineage: Eukaryota > Metazoa > Chordata > Amphibia > Anura > Pipidae > Xenopus > Xenopus petersii. The sequence goes on along the minus strand of CM076680.1, from coordinate 175,161,787 downwards.
AGCTACTGGTGAATAAAGCATCCGACCCTTCCTTGTACCTATCTAATGTATCAGCCTGTACCCCTGATTCACTTCCCAGCTCTCCCTGTAACACTCCTTTCCCTCCTCTAATCTCATTGGCTCCCTCCTGTCTGCTGGGAGGAGCTACTGGTGAATAAAGCATCCGACCCTTCCTTGTACCTATCTAATGTATCAGCCTGTACCACTGATTTACTTCCCAGCTCTCCCTGTAACACCCCTTTCCCTCCTCTAATCTCATTGGCTCCCTCCTGTCTGCTGGGAGGAGCTACTGGTGAATAAAGCATCCGACCCTTCCTTGTACCTATCTAATGTATCAGCCTGTACCACTGATTCAGGGAGACAATTCCACATCTTCACAGCTCTCACTGTAACAAACCCCTTCCCAATATTTAGGCGGAACCTCTTTTCTTCTAATCGGAATGGGTGACCTTGTGTCAGCTGGAAGAGGCTACTGGTAAATAAATCATTAGAGAGATTATTATTAGTGATGGACAAATTTATTCTTTACTTCACCGTAGCTTTCACCTCTGGATAAATCTTATGCACAAGTTTGATTATAAAACAGAACAATCATCGAGTGGGGTTTCCCTTGCACTAAATTACTAGGGGACAAGGTTCTCTGCAGATAATGCCCCAAAAAAAGTCATGATATAATGAAATGTAGGGTTGTGTTCATACAAGGAATTGCAAGTACCTGATCCAAGTGATTTTCCAAAGAAGCATGTGGACCAGTGAAGTCATATAAAAGTCATATAATCACTAGGGAACTCTTCATATTGACATGGCTTCCTAACTAAATATAATCTCTACTTACTTTAGAGAGATATTACTGCAGTCCTACTAACATACAGTAGGCCCCAGTTGTCTTCTCTAGAGACAGTTCCTGTGGCTCCATTTCACACGGTTTCCTCAGGAAACTCTTCCATCCCGACGTCAACATCTGCTTCTGTTTTAAGTGGAGCAAAATTATCCCCAGAATCCCACAGATGCCCCTTTCTATAAGGCCCTGCAGCGTATTAACTGCTAGTCCCATCAATGCTACAGCTAGAAATTTCTCGGCCCCCCAATAAAATGGTTTAAGGCCAACGAAACTTCAATAAAAATAAATGATGAAAAAAATATACCTAAAGAGAATACCAGAACCAGACTAAATTCAAAGAGATGAAGTTCCTTTAAAGCCTAAGGGAAAATCTTCAGTTACAGATCATTGTCTAACAACGTAAATCTGAGTTTCAATTCTAAGCAACTTTCCAATATATTTCAATATTAATTGCAAATTTTCAATACTTTTAAAGGTACCGCTAAAATGTTTAATAAAGGATGTCAAGGCAATTGGAAGTTGATATCCTGAATTTTCATTGGATGATTCTGTATTTTTTTTCTTTGAAAAGTCACAAATCCGAGAAAATTCTCTTCTCAAATGAAGATGAGAAGATGGAGGGGAAAAAGTACTTTCTGTTATTTAATGCTATAGAGATTGATCCATTAACATTTTTACTTAAATACGTTTGCTGATATTTGTGGCTGCTGCAATTTAGCAGCGATTTATGGCCATCTGCGCATTTTTGATGCTTGTGCAATTTATGAGAAAATGCATTAACATTCAAGATTCTGCAATTCCAAAAAATGTTTTTATATCCAAGTTGAGTGTTCTAGTTTGATGTTTTATAGTGCATGGAGAGAAAAGAATCGAATAGGATCACTCCATTAATGAAGCTTTCCACGTCAACAGGCAAGTTAACAAGAGTAGTAATGTGCCCGGCGAAACAGGGTAACTGTTGGGGATCTTTTGATGGTGTGTAGATGTTGATGGCGGTCTTTAAATCTTAAGGGTCATTTACAATTACCCTTTGTGCAAGTCTTAGAGCACCAACGGACCCAAGATCACTCCACTTAGTGATCAAAGATAGGTGCCGACACTCCCTAACTTCCATGATGGAATATATACTGGGCAGGAAGGGGTTGGGTGGTCGATCGCACGGGGGAGTGCCATGATTGGTGCCCACAGTTGAAAGTGGACCTGGGTCAGCAGAGGCCACACAGCCCAGTCCAACTCTGCCTACATGCACCTTGACCCATCACTCATTAATACATCACAGACAGCACTGTATTCATGGGACAGAGGGAAGTCTTTGTACTCAATATCAAAAAGCCAAGAACTGAAGCTTTTCTGCAAAGTGTAGGGCAGGGTTTAAATGTCCTAAAACTTGATGGTCCGTGGCAGTTTTTGCCCTTCTCTTTGTAATTGAGGCTTCTAGTCTTTTATTAGAGGCAGATAAACTCTGTGTAAAGCAGTATTATTTTTTAACAAGTTAACAAGTAAACTAAAGTAAACAGTAAAACAATTAACAAGTAAACAAGAAATAGTTTGCCTGTTGGTAGAAGTGCTTCTACATCTTTGCTTCAGTTATTCACCCACTGCTCGACTCAATTTAAGAAGTGTTTGTGTCCATGGGTCACTCGCTCATCAATGGTAAATATCATTTGTTCTCCATCTGATCCTGTTCCTCCAGATGTAAAACTCAAACCCCCCATAAGTGGCTTCATGCTGATGTGAATATTTAGGGAGTGGATTTTAATAGCTTGCAGTCAATTAACCTAAACTGTAGCAACTCAGGTTCCATATTTTGCTACTAGTCTACTAGATGTGGTTTCACTAGATGCAAATGCTTCAGGAGGGTGTAGGATCCCACTTGCATCTGCTCATTTATCTCCATAGGCATTCCTTCCTCCTCTTATTAATCTCATTCTGTATTCTGTAAATAAAGCTTTTCCAGTTTAAAATACAAATAACGGAAAACACTTTTTTCGCCCCATACAGTTTGGGTTACTTGCTAGCACAATCTATTAAAGTCCCACATATGGCAGACAAGAATCCTACAACTGGAACTTCTCAGAAAGTTTCCTCCAGCTGTCTGTGGTGTTTATATAAATGGCCTGTAGATGTCACTGTGCTCATACTTATACTGTGCATACTTCCTGTCAGCTTAAAAGTGAAAGTGAAAGTTACTGTTGTGTAATGCCTGCATGACTCTGCTAATAAAGCACTGTTATACTCTACTCATCCTCGGCTACCCAAAACATAACACTGTCCATGCCTATTTGTTAAGTAACTTCTGTGTCAGGTGTCTGGCTGTACTATGTGCTTAACACCGACAGGTCAAAGGTCATAAAGGTACACGGCTCTGTTGTGGCCTGTCATCAATTCATGGGGTGAAAGGGGGTCTTTGTTTTTGGGTACAGAGACCTAAAGCAATACTTCAAGTGTAGAGCAGGGCTCAAAGTGTAAAAAACATGGCAGATTGTGCACTAAGATTTTCCAGGTACAGAAACTTATAGCAACCAATCAGCAGATAACCTGTTGAAAAGCAAATATGTCATTGGTTGCCATGGGTTAATGCCCCTGGGCAAACTTAGTGGCTTTTATTACATTATGTTTACGAGGCTGGTGGAAAAATTGGTCTTGATACATTTGTCCTAGATAAAAGAATATAAACCTTAAAGGGATCCTGTCATCGGAAAACATGTTTTTTTCAAAACACATCGGTTAATAGTGCTACTCCAGCAGAATTCTGCTCTGAAATCCATTTCTCAAAAGAGCAAACAGATTTTTTTATATTCAATCTTGAAATCTGACATGGGGCTAGACATATTGTCAGTTTCCCAGGTGCCCCTGGTCATGTGACTTGTGCCTGCACTTTAGGAGAGAAATGCTTTCTGGCAGGCTGCTGTTTTTCCTTCTCAATGTAACGGAATGTGTCTCAGTGGGACCTGGATTTTACTATTGAGTGTTGTTCTTAGATCTACCAGGCAGCTGTTATCTTGTGTTAGGGAGCTGCTATCTGGTTACCTTCCCATTGTTCTGTTGTTAGGCTGCTGGGGGGGGTGATATCAGTCCAACTTGCAGTACAGCAGTAAAGAGTGATTGAAGTTTATCAGAGTACAAGTCACATGACTTGGGGCAGCTGGGAAATTGACAATATGTCTAGCCCCATGTCAGATTTCAAAATTGAATATAAAAAAATCTTTGTTCTTTTGAGAAATGGATTTCAGTGCAGAATTCTGCTGGAGCAGCACTATTAACTGATTCTTTTTGAAAAAAAAAAATTTCCCATGACAGTATCCCTTTAATGTTTTGTGTTTTTTTCGTTTCTTCTTCTTTCTGATTTACTAATTGCCCTACATACAGTCCATCATATGTGTAATCAGGCACAATAATAAGTGATCTATATCTGTCAGCAACCATGCCTTCATACTGTTTAATGAGCTTTGTATGGAAGACTGTCCATAATTATTATTATTATTATTATTATGCTTTACTCTTTTAAAAGAAAAAAAGAATAATTGTAAGTTTAAAAAATGCTCCTAATTCTCCTGTAGAAAAAAAACATATTTTAGAGGAGAAATCAGTGGTTGAGCATCGGTCAGTGCTAGTTGCCAGTGCCAATGTGTTTCAAGATTGGGCAGATATAAAAGTGCCCAGGGATAAAGGGCACAAAGCAAAGGCCTGATCTTTACAAACAATGAGCAACTATTCTACGTTGTTACACCTGAGACTGGAAACATGTACAGCAATTAACTTTGCACTGCTCAATAGCAGATAAGCAGGTGGTACAAGGTATAACCAGTATCCTGTGTCCTCACCAACATAACTGTAGGTCCCTTTATATGACCTAGTAGGCCCAGATCCACTTGTTTGGGGCCTCACCAAAAGAGGGAATATGGCAGTGTTGAAGTGTTTGCTGAAGGATTGCCTGTAAGGAAGAGCACTCTGGTAGGACATGGCCGGTAATCAAGAGATATATATGATATTCCATGGGAAATACAAAAAAAGCAGAACATACTGCACTTTAAATGAATACTGTGGGGGGCAAAATTCGAGTGAAGGATTCAAATTAAAAAAACTTCGAATTTCGAAGTGTTTTTTGGGCTACTTCGACCATCGAATGGGCTACTTCGACCTTCAACTACGACTATCGAAGGATTCGAACTAAAAATCGTTCGACTATTCGACCATTCGATAGTCGAAGTACTGTGTCTTTAAAAAAAACTTCGACCCCCTAGTTTGGCAGCTAAAAGCTACCGAAGTCAATGTTAGCCTATGGGGAAGGTCCTCATAGGCTTGCCTAAGTTTTTTTCATCGAAGGATATTCCTTCTATCGTTGGATTAAAATCCTTCGAATCGTTCGATTCGAAGGATTTAATCGTTCGATCGAATGCGCTAAATCCTTTGACTTCGATATTCGAAGTCGAAGGATTTAAATTCCTAGTCGAATATCGAGGGTTAATTAACGCTCAATATTCGACCCATAGTAAATCTGCCCCTAAGTGTTTGAAGGTGGAAAAATAAAAACATTTAGCAATATTATACTATCAATGATAAAGGTCACCCTTTGTCTTCAGAACAACTCCAGTTCCTCAAAAGCTTTGGTACAAGTCCTTGTTTGTGTTAAGCTGGCCACAGACGCAAAGATCCGATCGTACCAATCAATGTACGGACTTTCCCATCACCCGACCTGCCACTTACCATTCAGATCAAAGTCTTACCATTCCGACTAAATAAAGTAGTTAAAGAACAGATCAGCCGATGTTCTGCCCCTACGATAGACAAAGCTAGTGATAGTCTCCCACTGAAAATCGTACGAGCGTCAATACACGCAGAGATATTACCCGCAGCCGACAGAAATTATCTAACCCGTCCGATCGACCGCCGGACAAAAAATGTCGGGACTCTCCACACACATTCCGAAAATCAGACGAATCCTTGATTCGTACCATGAGATCTTTGGGTCTATGGCCAGCTTTACAGGCATATTGGAGTATCCTTTAAGAAAGGAAGCCTCTGAATCTTTGAGGGATGAAGGAGGCAAAAATCTGCCCTCTAAAACACCCCCTAAAGGTTCATTGTGATTTGGATCTGATGATTGAGGAGACCATGGCAGGCGACAGAGACCATGGATTGTGATATTTATTGCTGGTGTTAATGATACCACTCTAGAATGTCTAGCCAAGCATGGCGTTAGATGCAACTGTTTCTGAACAAAAGATCTACAATACATTCCAGAGAATTTCATCACAAACAGTTTTTGGGGGACTCAGTCATGCAGGTACTGATTTGCTTCTGAGGTAAGTTTTGAGGCAATTTTCCTTTTAACTGCCCATCCTTGACCATGAGTTTTGACTTAAAACCTCTGTTACTCCTTCCAAATACAGTTGGTCCAAGTCTGGAAAAATTGGATTTTTGGAACTGTTTCTTGACACATTATTTTTCTCCAATCCTGTAGATTAATAGTTGAGCCACACAGTGAGCTTTGCTTATTGAATAAAAGACAGAGGGCAGGAGAACATGGTGGTGGCAACATAAAAAAAAACCTAGGGTAGAAACACCATAAGGCTTTCTTAGACTCTCCTTTATTTATATAAAGCCGCCATATTCTGTAGCACTTGACATATATTGTACATCATTCACATCATGACTGAAATCATGACCGGGCAAGGAAAAGTGATAAAATGGCCTGGGTTTAGGAGGAGAGGGTAGTTAAACCCTCTTAAAATATGCATGAGAACTGACAAATGAAAATTGAACTTGAAGTTTAGCCCACTATAGTGAGGTATTTCTCTTTATTTGGGATGGAAGTGAGACCATAAAGGGTCAAGTAGGGGTTTGATGGAGAAATGATAAACGTGGTGTTTGTAGACAATCACTTGAGAAGCCTGACTGTGAAAGTAAAGAGATAGATAAGAGAGTAGTGGTGAAGTTAGGTGAAGAGATTTGGATAATAATGACAAAATTAATTCATTAAAAGAGAATGGCTAAAAATCAACAAATAGTAGATTGGTCAATGTGAGAACTGTTTTGGGCCAAGAATGAAGAACATGAAGAGCGTATAGATATGTAAATATCTCGCTCAACAAAAGGAACAAGTCCATGAAGATCATCATTTCCTTTACAGACTAATTGCTATGTAATGTTACTACTGACATGTTACATGAGGCTACTCTGGAGGCAGTAAGTGATGGATTGTTACTCTTAATTGTTACTCTATGGTTCCCAAGCTATTCAGGGTGGGTTTCTATGACCCATGAATCACTGATCCCCTTCCATTTAGTGAAATATTTCTATAATGCACAGTAATAAAGTAGGTACATATTTAGGGGGTTATTTACTAAAATGCAAATTTTTCTCATATCTTATTAAAAAATACCACGACCAAACTCCCATGCTCGATTTGACCTTATTTATTAATAAAATAAACAAAATTAATCGGATCGTGGAAAAACTCAAATAGCTCACATTTTTCTTGCTTTTTTCCCAAAACACTAGATTTTTTTCAAGTTTTTGCTGAAAACCCCAAAAAAGTCAAATTTTCGGGCTAAACCCAGCGCAAACCATGATAACTTCAAACTGAAATAAGTGCCTCTCCCGTTGACTTATACAGGACCTCAACAGGTCTGAATGGCGGATTTTCAGATTTCTGGCTTTTTGCAGCATTGGGGTATAATAAATCTCAAAAAAAATTTAGTTTTTTTCCCATGAAAAATTCATGTTATTTTGCCCCAAAAAACCTGACCAGAAAAAATTAATCGTAAACCAAATGTTGGGTTCCAAAGCTGATTCCCAGACAATGGGACAGATATATTAAAGGGATACTGTCATGAATGTTTTTTTTTCAAAATGAATCAGTTAATAGAGCTGCTCCAGCAGAATTCTGCACTGAAATCCATTTCTCAAAAGAGCAAATAGATTTTTTTATATTCAATTTTGAAATCTGACATGGGGCTAGACATTTTGTCAATTTCCCAGCTGCCCCAGTCATGTGACTTGTGCTCTGATAAACTTCAATCACTCTTTACTGCTGTACTGCAAGTTGGAGTGATATCACCCCCTCCCTTTGCCCCCAGCAGCCAAAAGAACAATGGGAAGGTAACCAGATAACAGCTCCCTAACATAAGATAACAGCTGCCTGGTAGATCTAAGAACAACACTCAATAGTAAAATCCAGGTCCCACTGAGACACATTCAGTTACATTGAGAAGGAAAAACAGCAGCCTGCCAGAAAGCATTTCTCTCCTAAAGTGCAGGCACAAGTCACATGACCAGGGGCAGCTGGGAAATTGACAATATGTCTAGCCCCATGTCAGATTTCAAAATTGAATATAAAAAAATCTGTTTGCTCTTTTGAGAAATGGATTTCAGTGCAGAATTCTGCTGGAGCAGCACTATTAACTGATTCATTTTGAAAACATTTTTTTTCCCATGACAGTATCCCTTTAAATATTAAATCTATAAGGATTCCCAGCAGTTTTTTTTTATGATTTAATACTTTCTTAACTGACTCTGGGCAATATATCTCTTTAGAAATAAATAAAAGAACTCAGTGGTGCAAAGGGTAGTCTTTTACATATTTTATATCTCCCGCCCTAATTTTATAGCTACTATACATCATAATAGAAGCTGCATAGACCCTACCCTACTGGGATTTGACCCTATAACTTAACTAATTTTCAAGATTTGACTCCAAAGGCAACGTGACTAAGTTTTGTTAATGAAATAAAATATAAACTGCCCATACAGCAAGAGAAGAGGGATTTGAACTTAATCTGAGCCAAATGTCAATCATTATGTTATGGCTGATTTGCTATAAAGCTTAGCACCTTCTTTACTCAAAGAATGAAAAAATATTTCTTTTCTATTAAAAATGTTTCCAGGTCTGGGGCTAAATTTAGGCCTTTGTGGTTTCTTGGTGGATAAACAATGAAAGGGTTATGTTTCCTTACTTTTCTAATTCCGCCAGACAATTCTCACTATCGGGTTTCTTATTATTCTATGAATTCGGATAATGTTCCCGGCCAGACATCTATATTGTGACATTTGGCACTAATGTATAAAGATTCTGTATGCGCCCACTCCAACCACAAGATTTCTCCTGTGCTCCTGAAATCCAATGTTCAGAATCTTTTCTGCCCACCGCAAAACTGCTTACGGCACATATTTCAGTAGGTAAACAATATACATCACCGTAAATACAACTATTGTGGTCAATTCTTCATATCTTCCCACCCTTTCTATTCTTAGAGCCTGTGGTGGTGGGAGAATGAATTCAACATGGTGCACCAGACCTTCGACTCATTCTTTATGAATATTTCATCCGAATGGAAAATCCAGCTGGAATTCACTCTGTCAATACAATATATATATATGGAATCTTTCAAGAATGTATTTGGGGTGACAGTTGCAGACATCTCAACTGTTCCTCATTAAACAGTGGGGATTTAGTTTTGGACCCCTAACAGAGCCTCCTCTGAAACCTGTTCCAGGGCTTCTAACTTGCTGTCAGCTATGGCAACCACTGACTAATAATAGTGGATCTCTTTTTCTTTTACACTTTTGTAGACATCCTTAAAGAGATATTTATTTACAATGCCTAGTAGGCTGCTATAAAATATATATATATACTGTATGCCTTAAAAATAGAATTGTTTCCCCCTTTCAACCATTGAATTTCTCGGTTGCAGATAATATGCCAGAAGCAAAGAAGGGTTTCTATTCAAGCTGGGTCTGTTAGAGAAGAAGCGTTGACAGCTATTTTCATTGCAGATGATGGTGCTCAGTATACAGCAACCCTTGTAGAAACATTAGTTACAAGACATTGTACAACACAACATTGTACAATGAGAACATTGAATAGAATAGAATAACAACAGTAGAATAATGAGGCAAGACGTACAACATAAGAAGAAAATAACATTTATTTATACTATATTTCAGCCTTAATGTCTAAGTCTGGGTGATCAGCCTTGTAGACCTTGATGGTACAGGAATGGGATCTCTTAACCATAAACCCATTATCCAGAAAGCTCTGAATTACAGGAAGGCCATTTATTATAGAGCTTAGTATCCCATATTTCCTTTTTTGGTTCTCAATAATAAAACTACTTTGAACATGATGGTAACTAAACGACATGAGTCCATGCTGTAACATCTGATATGAAAATAATGAATATGTTATTAAATGGCCCTTAGGCAGGAGGGTGGTAATGATAAAACAGCAGCACTTCAGTAGATCTCCCACTGGCTTTTCTTTTATTTATCATTACTTACCATTGATAAATAAACACAGAAACCTGCCTCATAGGACAATAGGTTTATTGATGACAACTGCCATTGTCTTAGTGTCTTAGTAACCCTCACATAACTAAAGTTGCAAAGATAAACTTCCCAACATCCTTTTTGTGATATCTCCCTGAAATTAATTTGACCATAAAGAAAAAAATAATAATAAAAAAAAATACCAACTGACCCTAAATCTGAAAAAATATATTCAGGCAAAGCTAAATCTTGTGTCTAAAAGGGATAAATTCACATGCTGAAATTCAATGTTCTATGTAGAAGAAGCCTAAAGAAATAAGCATGGCACTTGCTGGAAGATGAATGCATGTACTTTGAATCTATATTTAATCCCTACTTGTGATAGAAAAATGAAAATATTTTATTCAAGAAAAGGATGTAAATTCTCCGTTATCCTTTCTCAATTCTACTTATCTCCCATTTAAAGGGGGCCTCACCTTTAATTAACTTTTAGTATGTTACAGAACAGACAATTCTAAGCAACTTTTTCATTGGTCTTCATTATTTATTTGTTTATAATTTTCCAAATTATTTGTCTTCTTCTGATTCTTTCCAGCTTTCAAATGGGGGTCACTGACCCCATCTAAAAAACAAATGCTCTGTAATGCTACAAATGTATTATTATTGCTACTTTTTATTACTCCTCTTACTATTCAGTCTCTCCTATTCATATTCCAGTCTCTTATTCAAATCAATGCATGGTTGCTAGGGGGAATTTGGACCATAGCAACCAGATGGCTGAAATTACAAACTGGAGAGCTGCTGAATAAAAAGCTAAATAAGTCAAAAACACAAATAATCAAAAATTAAAACCAATTGCAAATTATCTCAGAATATCCCTCTCTACATCATACTAACAGTTAATTTAAAGGTGAATAACCCCTTTTCATGATAAGGGGTCTTCTGTAAGTTGGATCTCCTTAACTTAAGTCTGCTGAAAATTAATTTAAACATTAAATAAACCCAATAGGAGTGTTTTGCTCCCAATAAAGATTAATTATATCTTAGTTGGGATCAAGTAAAAGCTACTGTTTTATTATTAATTAAAAATGTAAATTATTCCTTAAAATTAAGTCTATGGGAGATGGCCAAGCCATAATTCAGAGTTTTCATGATAACGGGTTTCTGGATAACGGAACCCATACCATACCGTACAAAGATCAAATTGTTTATTCCTTCATGTATATTTAACATACTTTTTGATTAAATATCAATGCCCACCACCATTTGTCAAAAGTAGAGAGAATTGTAGCCCATGCTCCAGGGTAACATGGTGATAACAGGCAGGTTGCCTCTTGGACCCCCCATTTCCAGCGATTTACTAAAATATTTCTCTATTTGTACATAGTTTGAGTGTAATTAGATTCTGAAGCTTGCCATCCGTGTCACTTTCAGAAAAACAAGTGAATTCATCAACATCCAGGGCAAGTCAACTATTTTGTGTAGGCGTGTACAATGTTGACCTTTGGATGGAGTAGTGTAAAGGGCAATGGAAACACATTCCCTAGAGTGAATGATATTTATCTGAATGTGTATTATCTGAATAATGTTAGTTTGGACTCGGCCCTTGGTTCCAGATGAAAGCAAACAAGTGTACAATGTAATTTGGGACAATTCTGTTCTTCCCTGTTTATGGTGACAGTTTGGGGAAGACTCTTTCCTGTTTCCATACCATATAATGCCTCCTAAGTCAAAGTCAATATGAGACAAGTTAACATAATAAGTTTGGTTGAAATAAGACACACGTCCATCAAGTTCAACCTTAAGTCTATATATAACCTGCCTAACTGCCAGTTTATCCAGAGGGAGGTGAAAAACCCCATCTGAAGCCTCTCCAATTTGCCGCAGAGGGGGAAAAATTCCTTCCTGACTCCAAAATGGCAATGGAACCAGTCCCTGGATCAACTTGTACTATGAGCTATCTCCCATACCCCTGTATTCCCTCACTTGTACTATGAGCTATCTTCCATATCCCTGTTCAAAATACAAATGTTAAAAATAGATTTCTATAAAAAATGTCTTTCTCGTACAGTTCAGTCAATGGCCACTCTGAACAAAGGCAGATTTATCAGAGATTGAAGGGAAAATCCTTTCCTTGTGGATTTCTAGCCATTCCGTCTTTTCTGGAATTTTGATTGAATCGCTCAAATCAAATCGATTGGCCATTGGATCAAAGCAGTTATTCATCGTCAGCCGCATCCTATAGAGATTCGATATTTCAGACCTGTAAAAGAAAAACTGTTCTGACCTATGAAAAGCCATAGTGAGCAAGTTGTACGTTTCCCCCCCCCAATCTTACAAATTGTATCTATATTGAGTAATATGAATCGTTGATGGCCAATTTGAATACCTCAATACCAACAATTGGCTTTTATGAAAAATCCTTAAGACAAATGATGAAATACCTTGCTCGTAGAAGCCTATTTATCAAAATTAGAATTTGTGTAATTTGAAAGTTTTTTCTACCATGGCTACCATATGCATTTACAAACAAAGAAATACTCTAAAACCTCAAAGTAATTTAATATATTGCTATTTGATAAAGACAGCGCCGTGACCTCCACAGCTTTTAGATGCCATCGTTTTACATTAGAGTTTCCCACTTTACACTTCATAATTAATTAAAAATTTGCTCCTGATTTTCAGCGCTAAAAGGTTTACAAAAAAAAAAACGTTAAATCGGGCATTATTATAGATTTATTACATTTGAACTTTGATAAATAGGCTTCCAAGTAACAGTCACAGTGTTATGTCTCCTTCTCTTAGGAATTCTGGTGTGATTTGTACTGGGTATAAATTAGGGATCAAAAACATACAAAGCAATGTCCTTCTTTCTCTTCCCAAACTTCACATTAAAACGTCTTCTTTCTTCCTTGCAAGGGGGAAAGGGTTAAAATAGGATTTGTAGATTTCTTTCAGCCAGAAGCGTACATAAACATCAAAGTAAACTGAATAAGGGAAAGGAAAATATTTACTGACATTTTGGAATGCAGTTTCTTTTAGCAGCTAAAAGGAGTTTGCAAGTTGGGGGTAACCACAGAGCCAGGCATTTCGCCAGACACAATCTCAGGGCTAGAGGCCCTCGCTCAGTAACGTTTCATGAAAAAATATTTTTCCTTCCTGGATGCCCCTCCCCTCCTTCCTTACTTTCCCACTTCTAAGAAAAGATCTTTGTGAGGTTTTATACGGGGGCTGCTAAATGCGCTGAATTGTTGGGCAGTCAAGATGGATGTTGACTTTGTGTCATTTGCTCAATGTGCCGTCATTGTACCTGATTCAACTATTGTTTCTTTTTCAAGGGCTGGTGTAGGAGCAGAATCCCAACAACACTACCTCTGATCTCATTGTATTTCTGTGACTTCATCATCGCCCTAAATAGTCATATGGTAAAGTCTGATTGAAGAGAGATGAAGAGAATTACAAAAGGAAGGACAAAGGTTTCCTTGCAACTTGAATCTTTCAAGTATATCATTTAATATCAATAAAACCTTCATATTATTATTATTATTCTGTATTTATAGAGCGCCAACATATTGTGCTCTATATTGATATGAATCAAAAGTAATACTTTCAAATATGTATCTATTCCCAGCAGCAGCCTAATTGGTGGGTTGAGGTCAGCCAATCAGGTCTGACCCTGCCCTATATAAAGCCAGCCCTCCACACCAACAGTGCCTGAGCATTGGCCTACCTAAGCACTGTGGTTTTGCTTCTATCTGGGTTCCTGCTCTAGCCTTCTAACATATCCTTGTACCTTTGCTTGCCTAAACCTTGTCTTGCCTGACCTTGCCTTGACCTTACCTTGTCTGTACCTGTTCCTGCACCAGTCTTATCTAGTCTGCTTCTGTTCTGTGCCCGCTCCACCCTTTCCTGATCTACACCTGCTCCGTCCTGTTCAGCTTTGCACCCGTTCCATCCAGACAGACCCGTGGGCACAGACAGTTCTTGCCTGAAGAATTCACTTTTCCACTTCTGCCTCCACAGCGCTCCCTAACCTCCCCCTTAGGGACAATGTCCAGTCTCTGATCCTGCTCCAGACTCTGATTCTTTGACCTCATCACCCAGATCCTGTCCTTTTCTCTCCATGTCTCATTTGCACTAACAGCTCCTGCCTGAAGGACTGACCCTTTCCACCTCTACCTCCACAGTGCCCCCTACCTATCCCTGACAAGAAATAACAAATATCTGTTTTATTGTCTTAAACAAATGAAGTATTTCTGCATTATACTATTATTTAGGTATCTATAAGTCACCAGAGATAACCCTGCTGTAAATTCCAATGAGATTAGATATCTCCTATGATTTTAATGCTAGTGCCTTAAATGGGATGAGTGAAGAGGGCAACGAATAGGGCTTGTGATCAACATACTTTTTGCCTATTGTTTAATCACGACTTGTTGAGATTATTCTCACGAGAAACAAACATGGCGTAGCTTCGGTTTCCCCGAGGAACTCAGATTTTAAAACTTTCAGACATCTTGAGGTTTTGTAGTGATTTCCTCAAATTGCAGAACACAACTTTGATTTCTAATAAATTTGCTCACAGCATTATTGACATGACATAAATACCATTCCAGGAAACACAAGAGGTTGGGAAATCCACTCCCAATAATCCTGTTTGGTTCATTACTTGGTCCAAATGTGAGATCTACAACTGGTAGCTTGAAGTTTGGGAAATCTCAGTGGACCTCACTATTCATGATCATGCATAAAAGCCTATATTTCTACCAATTACTAGAAATCAGTATTACAGTTAATCATTATTACCCAACTTCCTATAACAAAACAGAATCTTCAAGTTGAAGCTGCAGTTTTCTGCTGAAATTATCCCCATAAAGTTCATCAAAAATTATTGTTGTAGCCCCTAAGGCTTGTTCTTCTTTATCAGCAGATTACAAGTGATGAATTCCATAACAGGCATCAGTGACCCCAGACGAACCATCACAGACTAAGGGGGTCCCACCAACACATATAATGAATGGTTTGTTTTTATTTAATAGATAAAAAAGTGCCTTGTTTATGCCATACCCTGAAAAGAATCATAACTCATTTTCACAGGGGCTTAATTGATCTATGTCTGTAATTGACACAGAAATGTATTTGCTGGAGTTTTGTGGATCTCCATGATGAGACCAAAACACAAATGTATCTTTATTTTACTGCGAGTTCCCATTGAAAGTTTCATTTCTCACCTTAACTCCCATAAAAACACATTAATAACCAGAAATATTAAAATGATTTTCTTACCTTTGAAAGCTCTGTTTTTCTGCAGTTAACCATCTAATGAATCTATGGCATTAATGATTCGTTGGAAATTCCAGAAATAAAATATGGCTGAGTGTTTATTTGCCGGGGTCAGAATACGTCACTGGTCAAGCGAAGGGAAACATTAAGCCAACTTGAAAGCCTTGAAATGACACTTAAACTCACACATCCACAAGAAAGGAAAGTCTCAATGTTTTCTTAACATGTTTCCCAGCGCTCAGGAAAAGAGAGGCCTTTATTAAGCCGTGGTATTTCTATGCAATTTTATTATCATCCTCGTTGAATTATTTATTTCCTTTACACGTACAGTTTAATGTGGCAAACCATATGAAATTCCATTAATACTAAATGAATGCTAAGATGTAATCTCTGTCCTCAAATATCACACTATTTGTCTTACAAAAACCTCGAATGATGAACGAGTTGTTATATTTGAGCTGGTTTCTTTGGAGTGTTCCAGTGTATCAATCTCCCAAGAGGTTTCTGTTACTGAACATTCTGATTGGAACGGGGTCCATTATCCTAGATGTGGTTTCAGAAGTCATTAGAAGCGACTACAGGGGTTAAACGGTAGCAACGAAAAACAACCGTGACGCTTCAATCTGGCAGCGTTTGAATCAAATCGTTTCTTACTTGCCAACAAAATTAAAATCAGTGAAAGCAATATTTGACATTGCATTGAAAAACATCAGATCTTGGGAGTAAAATAAATGCTTGTAATAGCAACAAAATTAGGCAAAAATCACTTTTTTTTTAAACTTTTAATACACAGTCTTGGGGGTTATTTACTAGTTCGAATGTTAAAAACTCGAATTTTTCGAGATTTATTAAACTGCAATGCTGCAAAAAGTCAGAACCCGAAAATCTCATCCCTGCCGAGGTGGTGTATAAGTCAATGGAAGAGGTCACTATTCTATTTGGAATAGGGGCTGGAATTAGCTAGAAAATCTGGCTATTTTGGGGTTTTCAGGCAAAAATCCAAAAAATTGGGCTTTTTGGGAAAAAGCCAAAAAAAAACCATACGATTTGGGAAAAAATGTTTGATTTGATCAAATTTTCTCCTGATCCCATTAAATTGTGATTTAAGGTCAAATTGTTGATTCTAGTTTGGTTTGACTTTTTTATTTGAATAAATCAGAAAAATTTGGATTTTGATAAATAACCCCCTTAAAGTTCACAATCACAGCAAACAGGCAGGTGCCACTTTGTGTTATGAATGCCAGTTTTATGTCATCCTAAAATCTTGTGTATGTACCAGAAATGGGGACCAATGGCCCTGCCTATGTACAAGCTACACAATTATAGAGTGTGAGAAGGGAGGAGAAATGTGAGGAGTGCCCTGATATCTGGGGGAAGTAATTGTGTCCCCACTTCTATGTAACATATTAACATAGTAACATAGTAACATAGTAACATATTAACATAGTAACATAGTTACATGGGAAGTTAGGTTGAAAAAAGACACACGTCCATCAAGTTCAAGCTTAAGTCTATATATAACCTGCCTAACTGTCATTTGATAAAGAGGAAGGAGAAAAACCTCATCTGAAGTCTATGTATGAGGCCTAGAGGCAGGACAGGCAATATATGATTGACAGCTCAAATTTTTAAATACAATTATAATGGGTATGGATGTAAAAATTAAGGTTAAAAAAAAGGAGTTGGGTCTCATTTATACGACTTTTTATGAAAGGGTGACGGGCCCCTTTAAATTAAAATCGCCTTGTGTCAGCTGACAGCGACAACTGGTGGAAAATCCCAGTGGTAAAGGCATTTTCCCCGCTGCCATTTGTAGCACCAGTACAAAAACCTGACGTCCAATAGCTCTTCAGTTGTTATTCAGTTGCTTCTCCATTGCTCGTTAGAACCCGGAAGCTACAGGAAGCCCAAAAGTGAAACTGGTTTCATTTATTTGTTTAGTGCCAAGAATAAGAAAAAAAACATTGAAATTTCTTAATTATTGAGCTTATATTGAAGAGGGACAGAAAAATGTTTCCCTTACTGGAGACCACACTCTGTTTGGTGGGAAACAATACTATTTTTGCCAGAAAAAGCCCCTGCAAACAATTACTCTGGCATCCCAGCAGGGCTTTAAATTAATTACTTGAAAAAGAAAACAAGAGGATATGAAGATGAAGATAAATTATAAAAAGTTGCTGGAGTGACTAATGATGGGCAAATAAATTCGTCTGGCACAAATTTGCAGCGAATTTCTGCGTTTTTGCCGCCGGCAAATAGATTCACGAATCTCCTGGAAAAATTCGCTGGCGTCAATTTCCGATTTTCATGTGAAATGTTAGAATTTCACGATTTTTCCGTGAAACTTTCCCATTTCACACTTTTTCTGCGAATCGGGAGAAATAAACCCATCACTATCAGTGACCCTGCATAGGCATAAATAGCTCTAAACTCCTAACAGCCAGTCTTGTATATTCAGCATCACCCCATCTATAGGTTGTACTGAAGCAAAAGGTTTCTATGTTACAGAAAGGCAGTGAGAACACCCCGGTTTTGCTTCCTCTATAGGGGGCCCATAGCTGCAGACCAACTACAATATTGAGGGAGGAGTGGGGGGGCCCAGGGAAAACATTTTGCAGGAGGACTCAAGCCCCCATAGTTATGCCACTCAATTGAATCAATCATCTGTAAATCCTTTATCCAAAAAGTTCCAAATTTCGGGAAGGCCATTTCCCATAGAGTTTATCCAAAAAGTTTAGAATTTTGTGAAGGCCATTTCCAGAGTTTTCTTTCCATGACCAAAAAATAATGAATGCAGACGTAAGTAGAAAGTTAAAGCAGGACTATGTATGTTGTATAGACCCTGGGATTAAAATGAAGGCTCTGTAATGTCTACGAGGATTATTGATAAATAGATTTGAGAATATTGTAGAAACACATCGCACCACTTTCTAACAACTGACCCTTTTAACATCTGCAGGTAATTAACAGGAAAACGGAGATGAATTCTGATCTGTGCCTTAGCTGAATTGTTATTGTGACAGATACAATTACTTTTAATAATGGATACCCCATAAAAAAAAGAACATACGGAAGAGATAAAAGAAAATTTTTAATTGAATGCAAATTTTTGGATGTAAATTAAACTAGTAGTTCTTTGTTTGATTGAGTTACATAAATTGCAACATTGCAAGGAGATACTCCATCCAGCACTTCTTGCTATTCATAATACTCACAATAATTACTTGGACCACTCTCTGTAATACACTCAATATCCAGGATTATGTAGAAGGGTCCTACTCAAACAGTTATTCTTGTATATTATATATATTAATTTATAAAACCAGAACTATGGAAGAAGAGAAAATCTACAGCAGCCTACAGAAACACAGTTTGGGCATGGACTTTCAGAACCTCTAGGGAAAGAGTCAACTGGCCTGTCTTGTACTGTTTTTTACTGCAATTTTTATTTTTCTGGAGAGTGCAAGAGTAGGCCAATTGTTATTTATCCTTTTCCAAAGATTATTACTGCAGCTGAATCAATAACTTTATCAAAACTACCAAGAAAACCCCTGAAATATGCATGAAAGATAAAGTATATGGTATAACCATTGGTAATAGTTATATATCATCAATAGACCATGAGTTTCTTTAGCCAGTAGCTTCTAACCGATTGTATTTAATTGGAGTTTTAAGAATGAATTGGCAGACGATTTTTGAGTTTTGTAGTTGATACAAGTGGTTTTAATTCTGTTCTATCACAGCAATTGCCCTGTTCATAATGAAGAGCTGCTGGGGAAATTATAAAGGTTTATGGTTTGTCACATTAAAGCTGCAGTATAACATATTTCAGAATATATCAGCTACTTTAGCATCATGATTTGGCTGGCGGGGCAGGGTATAAACAGGATACAGTAAACTCAACTAACCCAGGCATGACGCCAACCTTAAGAAGATGATAAGAGTAACATCTCATAACCATAAATAATGGCGACTGCGTTCAAAAAGTCTCTGGTTATATATATAATCATTTCTAGAACAATAAACGAAAGTCAAATCCATATGTATCCAACTGTGCTGGAATTTTGGCCAAATCTATAAATATCAATAAATAGGTCCTGCCCCTTTTCCAATGACAATATGAATGAATTATTTCTTCTCAAAGTATCAAATCTGTGCTGAGTTGCACTTCCATGTTTGTTCTATACAAAGCCGAGCCAAGGGCTGATCTTGTGCAGTTTAGTTTTAGGGTGAGACAACACCCCCCCCATGTGCCATCACCCGGGATGAAATTTGTTTTAAAGTTTTAAAATAAAAGCAGCAGAAGGAAGTCACTAAATGAGGGTGCCTAGATAAGCCATATACTGTAGGTCTAAATCTGCCAATTAGTACCCAAATAACTGCATTTGTATTTTAGATGTTAACTAAGAAGAAATGTCTTTACTTTTTATACTATTCAGGCTCTAATCAGTGTCAAACTGGGAGGGTGTCTGGACCCACCGGAGTTGCCACATCAGGGTCTCGCACACCCTCCAGACCCCCTGTCCTAGCCACAACCCCCTCTGCCTCGTCCTGCACATACCTACTCATTTATTTGGGCAACCAGGGAGGTCAAGGTGTCTCTCAAGTGCCCGTGGGGATCAGGCCTGGGCCAGCAGAACCTACAAGGACCAGGGGCCTACTGAGTTTTTTCCCGGCATCCCACAAGACCAGTCCAACCCTGGCTCTGATTCTGGGCAGCGTTGGGTTGACTTGTCTCATTAGGGACTAGTAAGTGCTTTTCCTCGTTTTCTTAATTTACATAGAGTGCCATAGAGGTGGATAAGTAATAACAATGGATGAACTAAATAGGCTCACTGTGGCCATTGATAAAGGGGCCTGACCCCAAATTGACGTTTTTTTCTTTTAATAAAATGCAAGGGGCTGTCCCTGCTTGCACCTGCCCCTTGACTGCCAGTGATTTCTTACCCATTCACATTGGGACACATTTATTATATATCAGTATTTTGTAGCCATTGTTGATGAAGTGTATTTATCATTCAAAAAAACTAAGTCAGAACTAAGAAGAAGAAGAGCTTTTTCTGAATTGGTACCCCCTCTCCCTTGCTTTCATTTCCAGGAATGAAGGATTTGGTGGGGTGTTAAAACCCTATGTTGCCCCTGAGTTCAAACAGAATGTGCGTTGGCTCCTCGGAGCAGCTGAACACATGAAGATCAAGTGACACCTGTATTTGCCCTTATAAACATATTAGTCATTTATTTTTTTTCTTATTTATACAAAGTGTGATCATGTTTATTTACAAATGCTAGTACAGGTATGGGACCTATTATCCAGAATGCTCAGGACCTGGGGTTTTCTGGATAACGGATCTATCTGTAATGGCATCTTCATACCTTAAGTCTACTAGAAAATCATATAAACATGAAATAAACCCAATAGGCTGGTTTTGCTTCCAATAAGGATTAATTATATCTTAGTTGGGATCAAGTACAAGTTACTGTTTTATTATTACACAGAAACAGCAAATCAGTTTTAAAAATTTGGGGGCATGTTTACTAACATTGGAGATAAATATCTGGAGAGATTTCTGGAGATGTTGCCCATAGCAACCAATCAGATCTTTGCTTTTGTTTTCTAACTTGGCTGTGGCTGTTTAAATCTAATTGCTGATTGGTTGCCATGGGCAACATCTCCAGAAATCTCTCCAGATATTTATCTCCAATGTTAGTAAACATGCCCCTTGGATTATTTGATTATAATGGAGTCTATGGAGAGACAGCCTTTCCATAATTTGGAACTTTCTGGATAATGTGTTTCCAGTTTCTGTTAGACCTGACTCGTGGTTGTTAATATTGTAACCTCACCCACTAAATGAATTGGTCTCCCAGGCCAAATTTCTTCAGTATTTCCCAGAGATATACCCATTCAAAGTCAAAGGTGGATCTATTGGGCATAAATCCGGTTTGATCCAGTTCTATAATTTCTTCTATGACCTGTTTAAGTCTGGTAGCCATTCCTTTTGCAAATACCTTAGCATCAGTATTGAGAAGAGAAATAGGCCTATAAGATTCACAGTTAAGAGGGTCCTTCCCCTCTTTTGGGATAACCACTATTAGTGTTTTGTTAAAGGAGGAGGGGAGCTGGTTCTTTTCAGTGATGCACTTTAGAGTTTATGTAGCCAAGGGGAGAGAAGTTCCCTGGAGGCTTTGTACCAGTCTGAGGGAAGGCCATCTGGACCGGGTGTCTTGTTGGAGTGGAGAGACGCTATTGCGTCTTGGACTTCCACCAGGGTAATGGGGGCATTCAAAACTGTGACCGATTGCGGTGTCAGTTGCGGGAAAGGTATATCGTCTAGGTAGGCCAGAAGTTGGTCTGTTGCTTAATAAGCCTTTGTGGCAAATAGATCTTGGTAGTATGTGGCAAATGAGTTAGCTATTTGGGAGGGGTTTGTAGCTATGGCACCCAAGGGGGAAATGGTTTTGGGAATAGGGTTAGTTGGTGTTTGGGCCTTTGAGGGGTAAGCTATGACTTTCCCATTTTTTCCCCTTTATCAAAAGTTTTCTGGGTAGCATACAACAGCCTTTTCCTGGTCATTTTTGTCCCATTTTGCTTGTGCAGCCCTAAAGGCAGATAGTGTGTCAGGTCCTGCCTTTTTAATGTAGTTTCCTTCTGCCTCAGCCGATCTTTTTTGTTTCTCTTCTATCTCTCTAGCAGCTTCCTTCCTAGCCCCTTTGATTGCTGAGGTAAGTGCTCCCCTCATTGTATGTAGTTTCTTTTTGAGGGATTTTGGGAGCAGGTCACGAGGCTTCATCAGCTTGGGTAGGACTTTGTTTAGACAGCAGGTAATAGACGGTTGAAGAGACCAAATGGAAACCAGAACTGTTTCAATGAAAACATGATTGCATTATTAATTGATTGAAGGACCAGTATGTCAACTCAAATGAATCCTTTCTTGTTTTGTGTTACTGCTCCTTTAACAAGTTATTGCGCATGACTTCATGTTGCCTTGAGTACATAATGAAAACATTTTAATTTCCATGAATTTATTGATGAGCCGCAGGTGCGCTGGTGAGACCCCTCAATAAAGTGAAATTTGCTCCTCATCTTCTCCTATATACTGTCCGTTAAGAATAACATAACAAATAACGTACCCCATCTGTTAATAACAAGGCTCTCATCACTTCAAAGGGGACGTAGCATTTACTTTCCTTTTTTCATTAGTCCGGCTATTGCATATGGTTTATTCAAGGTAATTATATATGAGTATTATAATTAGAGGTGATTGTCTTTGCTTATTGTACATAGTTGGATGATGGATGAAAATTGAATTTCCATTAAAAAGTTTGTTTCTCCTATCCAGATGTCTTATTACGTCCAAAAAAAAAGAAAAGAAGTCTTTCAGGGGCATCATGGTAGAAACAGATTCGCTGCTCCTAGAAACATCACACGGTGGGGATAATTTACTAAAGGGCAAAGTGACTTATGCCGGCAAAAATTGGTCAATGTGACGTCATTTCTGTACTTACGCCAATTTATTAACGGTCACTGGAGTAACCACTAGCGAAGGAGATAGACTCTAGCGGTACTTCGCTCCCTAACGCCTGGAGAATTTGCGCATGGCGAATGGACATAACTACGCAAATTCACTAAGACTAGGACTTCCTAAAAAAATAGTTGAAAAAACGCTAGCGTCTTTTCCTTTTTCAGGGTGAGAGGCTGAAAAAGAGAGTACATTTTTTTAGGGGTAACCGGCTTCCCCCTTACATTTCCTAACATATGGCACATAAACTATACACTGGGCTCATGTGTAGGACAATATAATAACTTAATTTTATTAAGGTTCCCGGGTTTGTGTAATGTAATGTATTTGCTGCTACATATACGGCCATTGTACTTTAACTTCCCGCTGTATGTAAATTAGCCAACGTTAGTGCAACTTCGCTTTGCTTGCCGCAGTAACGCTAGCACAACTTCACCAGTGTTTGTTGCCTTCACTAATTTAGTGAATTAGCGTTGTCTTGGCGAATCTACACCTGGGGAAGTATTGCACTGTGAGCGAAGCTGTTGCTGGCGAATTTGCTGGAGGTTAGTGAATTTGCCCCAAAACAAGTGTCTTTTTGTCACCACAATTATTTGGTTGTGGCATAACCAGTTGAGGGGAGGCCAGATATTACAGTTATTAAAAGCAGCTGAGATTTCGAAGGGTTAATAAAGGATAAGATACTGGACTTTATAGCAAATCATAATACTATGAGTGTGTGCCAGCATGGTTTTATGCTTAATACATCTTGCCAGACTAACTTAATTTCTTTTTATGAGAAGGTAAGTAGAGACCTGGATTCTGGGATGGCAGTGGATGTGATTTACTTAGACTTTGCTAAAGCATTTGATACAGTGTCACACAGAAGGTTACTGGTTAAATGAAGGAACATTGGCCTGGAACATAGTATTTGTACCTGGATAGAGAACTGGCTAAAAGATAGACTACAAAGAGTGGTGGTAAATGGAACATTTTCTAATTGGACCAGTGTTATTAGTGGAGTACCGCAGGGCTCTGTACTAGGTCCCTTGCTTTTCAACTTGTTTATTAATGACCTGGAGGTGGCCATTGAAAGTACTGTTTCTATTTTTGCAGATAATACTAAATTGCGCAGAACTATAGGTTCCATGCAGGATGCTGACACTTTGCACAGTGATTTGTCTAAACTGGAAAACTGGGCAGCAAACTGGAAAATGAGGTTCAATGTTGATAAATGCAGGTTATGCACTTTGGCAAAAATAATATAAATGCAAGTTCTACACTAAATGGCAGTGTGTTGGGAGTTTCCTTAAATGAGAAGGATCTTGGGGTCTTTGTAGATAACACGTTGTCTAATTCTGGGCAGTGTCATTCTGTGGCTACTAAAGCAAATAAAGTTCTTGTATAAAAAAGGGCATTAACTCAAGGGATGAAACATAATTGTGTCTCTTTATAGGTCCCTGGTGAGGCCTCATCTGGAGTATGGGGGCAGTTTTGGACTCCAGTCCTTAAGAGGGATATAAATGAGCTGGAGGGAGTGCAGAGACTAAGTGCAACTAAACTGGTTAGAGGGAGGGAAGAGTTAAATTATGAGGGGAGACTGACAAGGTTGGGGTTGTTTTCTCTGGGGGGAAAAAGGCGCTTGTGAGGGGACATGATTAGACTTTACAAGTACATTAGAGGACATTATAGACAAATAGCAGGGGACCTTTTTACCCATAAAGAGAATCACGTACCAGAGGCCTCCCCTTCAGACTAGAGGAAAAGAAGTTTCATTTAAAGGAGTAGGGGGTTCATCACAGTGAGGACAGTGAGGTTGGGGAATGCACTGCCGGGTGATGATTCAGTTAATGACTATAAGAGGGACTTGGATGATTTTGTGGACAGACATAATACAAAGGCTATTGTGATACTAAACTCTATAGTTAGTATAGATATGGGGATATATCATTTATGTGACAGTAGGGAGGGGTGTGTGTATGGGGCTGGGTTTTCATTTGGAGGGGTTGGACTTGATGGACTTTGTCTTTTTTCAACCCAATTACCAATTAACTATGTTACTATGGGAACATGTGAAGCCACAGCAACTAGTAGAATGTTGCTACTACTGTAACATGTACATTCCTTTTTCGTATCTGACAAATGTGTCTCTCACTTTCCTTCTTCATGTTGCCTTCTTGCATGTATTGAAGGAACCCAATGAGCAGTTAGTTGACTTGGATACCATGAATATTTGCTCTTTGCATACCCACTAGTAACATGTGTAGGGACCTATAGGATCTATTAGGCTCCTATAGAGTTAATCCCCTACCTTTCCTTAAATTCTCTTTTCCCTTGTTATTGGGCCAAGCCCTTCTAACTGGTAAAGTGTAACATCTACACCTATTGGACAAAGAGTGTAATGACACTCCCCTGCCACACTGCTATATAGTGTTGTGTAGGGAGTGGCCTCTTCCTCTTTGGCTCCTGGTGCTGCTGCTAGGTGAATCTCCACTGAGCCTGGGATCACCATAGGCCCCAGTAAAGCCTTTACCCTAAAGGGATCTGACACCTTTAGTGCTAAAGGTGGCCATACACGGGCCGATAAAAGCTGCCGACAGACCGTGTCGGCAGCTTATTGGCCCGTGTATGGGGCCCCCCGACGGGCTTCACCGATCGAGATCTGGCCGAAAGTCGGCCAGATCTCGATCGGATGGGATAGAAAATCCCGTCGGATCGCGGCCGCATCTATTCGTTGATGCGGTCCCGCGATCCGACCGCCCGTTAAGGCCTCGTTAGGATCCGATCGTTGGGCCCTAGGGCCCAAGATCGGATCGGCCCGATATTGCCCACCTCAAGGTGGGCATATCGGAGGGAGATCCGCTCGTTTGGCGACATTGCCAAACGAGCGGATCTCTCAGTGTATGGCCACCTTAAGTCGGGGACCAGGTAAACCCCGTGAACGAGGACCAGCTAGCATAGTAAGATATTGTAATAGTCTCTCTAGGAGAGAAAGACAGAGAGGTGTAGCAGAAAGAGCAGCTGTCGCTCCAACAAGGATTGTAGGAGGAAGTAGCTTCCCACAAGGCCTGTTTGCCTTTAGAGCAGGGACTTCAGTTGTTAGGGCAGTAGGTGAGCAAAGGACTACCTGAACCCTACCTGATTGATCCCGATCCCCTCACTGTGCAACGTCTGTTGAACTGGGATTTGATGTACACCTATCTGCAATATCCTTTGGGAGTCGCATCTGTTTGACTGTGAACCTTTACTGTCCAAAGTGATTCCATCTGCTGTGTCCTTTGAACTATTTGTAAGTAAACCTGTGGTCATTTGCCTTTGGCATAATAAATCTGCTCCTGTTTTACCTTTTTAAAGAACCTCCTGGCGTCCATTATTCTATTTTTGTACTTATATGCCTGTGAGTTGTAGTTCAACTACAGTTTAAAGGGGAAGCTTCCATTTGGCGAAGGCTCTGCCCTGGGTGAGGATTCGCAATGTAACCCATGCTCACTACCTAGCTGGTCACCCTTAACTCCTAATTGGCAGAATAGGCCAAGAAAGCGTTACACATGTACAGTTTCATACCCACTAGTAACATGTACAGTTTTATACCCACTAGTAACATGTACAGTTTTATACCCACTAGTAACATGTACAGTTTCATACCCACTAGTAACATGTACAGTTTCATACCCACTAGTAACCTTTCTCATTAAAAATGCTAAAAGCTACAAGCAAATGATGTAATGACCGTTTTAAGTTACATGTACAAAATCTGAGTATCTTGTGAATCCATAACCAAAAGTTCACCAAGTAGCTTAAAGCCAACTTTTCATAGCGTGTAGACGCCAGTATTCTAAGAGAATTAGTAAAATGAAGCCAAATAAGGGCAAAATCATAGAAAACTACAAAATTAAGATAAATTGTAGAGACTGGGTCAATGTATAAAATGAAATGTTAATTTGAAACCCTTTGATGGATGTTTAATGGCTTTGAAGGTTGGTGCTAATCCCACATTGTGCTTGTTGTATGTTTCGAGGTGCAATTAAATTGCTTGGCACAAAGACAGTTTCTATTCAGAAACCTTCCAACGTGCTGACCCTGTGCCTAAACAGGTTTGATGTTGTCAATCTCTATTTGGATTAGACAGCACCGTAACAAGGCAATTTTTCTTAAGAAGCCTTTATTTAGAGGGCTTTTTCTCAGACAGACATACAGCTCAGCAACGTTTCAGGCTTACAATAGCCTTTCCTCAATTTTCCTTGATGTTGTCAATAACAGGACGATTAGTACCAGCGTGTGATGTCAAGTTCAGCATTTAGATACATCGTTTTTCACATGGAAATGATCTAAGGGCCTAGTATTTAATGAATAAGAATATAGTGTATATTTATTTATTATTTATTTATTAATATTATTATTTATTACCTATAAGGCCTGTGAAAAGTGTGCTTGTGAGTTAAATGCAAACAATTGTTGTTATTGGTTTCTTAGAGGATTTAGTTCATATGGGCATTAGATAGATTTTATAAAATGGTAAAGGTAGACTGATTTAATCAATAGTTAATCAACATATTAATATTTTTCTCTTATTCCTAGTGCATTATACAGAGTGTAGCCTATGTAGAATTTCCTGATCTCTGGTCTTACACCTCAGAGCCTGACGGAACCCAGATTCATTATAGGCTTTATGTTGTTCTTGTCCACGCTGGATAAAACTGCAATAGTGACCATTATTTCTGCTATGTGAAGGTAAGAAACCAGATGGTTAATAGTGATCTTGTCTGACAATGAAGGGTTTCATTTTACATAAAGTCTTATATTTTAACATGTTTTCCAACTAGAGTTTTGTGTCTGGTGGAAAGATCTTGCGTTGATCTGTTACAGGGCCCCGATGGAATCTGGTACAAAATGAATGATGAGTCTGTGACTTGTGTAGACACCAGAATAGTATTAAATAACAGATTTACCTGCTCTTCTATATCAGGTGTCTACTCTTTATCCTGGGTTCCTTTAAAAGAAGGAGTCTGTTGTGTTGCCCTCAACTTGGTGTGTTGTTGGTGTTTAGGGTTAGGAAATGGACAACAATCACATTAACCCTACACATTCCAGTAAGATGCCCACAGAAAAATGGGTAATAAGCATATTATTAACCCCAGACATGAATAGTAAGATCACTGCAGAAAATGGACTGAAGCATTAACAATTGAGCATTAGATTGAAAGCATTGTCACCCACTCTGGCACAAGTAGAACATAACAATCATATGTTGTTTCCAGTACGGTATTGCTCTTCCTCTCGCTATCTAAGTCCTTGAAACTCCATGGGAAAAATTAAAGATAGCTGTACTGTCCATCTTTAAATTTTTTGGAGTTCTTCCAGGAGGTTTGTCAGGCAGCGGGGCCTGAGGAAAGGGGGTCTAGTGTGGAGGCAGGTGGTCTGTCAGTGGGGTCCAGCAGTCGGCAGGGCCCCTCAAGCAATG
This sequence comes from Xenopus petersii, assembly GCA_038501925.1. Taxonomy (NCBI): domain Eukaryota; kingdom Metazoa; phylum Chordata; class Amphibia; order Anura; family Pipidae; genus Xenopus; species Xenopus petersii. Next base: position 175,133,433 of record CM076680.1, on the reverse strand, counting down.
AATTATCATGGGGCCCAACTAGTGATCAGCGGGGCCCAACACAGAAGCAGCCAGTCAGTGGGACCCAGCAGGATTTTTCCCTGTATCCTGGTGGGCCAGTTTGACCCTGAAAAGAAAATAAGGTCAGTTATAGAGCAGATGAATTTGTCATAGAAGTATACAGTTATCCATAGCCAGCTTCCCTAATTAACAATGTAAGTTCACTTCAAGTGCACAGGCATCTGTTGTCCAAAAAGTTTACCATGAAAATACTACAGCTATTTTATATTTGAAAACAAATGAATGAAAGCTAATTCTAGTGCTGCATTTCTGCCAGGTAAAGTATTTGTTGTCATGCCAAATCCTTTTTGGGACTGGCACCATTACAAGAGCATTTATACGTGGCATCCCTCTCTGCAAATATATGGTGCCGGCCAAAAGCATTTAACCCTCCAGGACCTTCACCCACCCAAAGAACCTACTGAATAGGGGCCATTGTTACTAGATGCCCTGCCAGGTTTCTCACCTGCTCCCATGCCAAAAGCACTATTGGTCAAGTAAAATACAGCCCAAATTTATCAAGGGAATCTCCCTTTTTGAATGTATATCCTCTGCCAATAGATTACTGATATGTTGATAAATGAGGCAAAGGTACAGCAGAGCAACAGTTTATTGAGCAAATAAACATGTCCACCTTTATTGAGTTTGTTTTTTGGCCTGTGGATAAGCAGACTTTACAGGATACACTTTTTGAGTTGAGTACGAACATTGATAAATATTTTCACCGATACAGCAGGAAATATATTCAGCCCTACTACAGCGGTGGTTTTATTGAGCTTGGGAATGCAAGTGTAGAACTGTGGAGGTGCTTGCTTTGCCTTCTATTGTTTTTCAACTGAGAAATCAATATGAGCCAATACACGGGTATTATATATACTGAATATACTCTCTGCTGAGTAAGAGGTTCTTCTTCCTTACGCAAAAAAACAGGGTCGCACTAGTTGGCCCCTTGGCCCCACCGACCCAGGCCCACACCCATGTTTGGAGAAGCTGGAGCTGAAAAGGCCCCAGACACTCCAGTCCACTGGCAACAAAACACAGGTATAATAAGTAACTTGCCCTTGTGGCTTACGAGCATTTGTGTCTTTTTCATTCTTTCCCTGCTGCCCCACTTTTGCACCTTCTCTTGTTCCACATCATGTACAGACTTTAACTATTACTTTCTGCCCATGTTTCTCCCCTGCCACATTGATAATACTTTGAATATTGGCTTTACTGTTTTCTTCAAAGGTCCAGAACCTGATCGTCTAAAGCTTACTCTAGTAAGTTACTTAACCTAAATTAATTATTTAATGTCTGACATGCTACAACTTGCTAAGATGGTGCCATTATTCAAAAAAGAGATCTTGTTCTCAAGCTGATAACGATAGGCCTGTTACTCTGACATCTGTGGCAGGAAAGACCACCAAGGTATACACTACTGCAGTAGAGTTCAAATCACAATACTATAAGTTACTATAAGACAATTGTTAATTGCCTTCAACGAAGAGGTGAGCTGAAACCTAGACTATGAGGTCTTAGCATTGCTAAACCATTTGAGTGAACACAGAAGTTTACTGAATATATTAAGTAATACTGGCTTCAAACATAATTGTTGTACTTGAATAGAGCACTGCTCAAAGTTAAATTACAAACAGTTATGATAAATGGAACATTTCTAGGTTGACCAATATTGTTAATGGAATACTTCAAGGGTCTATCCTTGGTCCTTGCGTGTTTAATATTTTTCTGATGATGAGGGTTCTGTTCCCCAAAGGTGACATCACAAATATGAGAGGCCAATAAACAGCATGTCAACCATGAATATACCAACCTAATTGCCTCTCCCTTTACCAACTCACCTATCACAACATGTGAGAACCATAAGTAGAACAGAAAGGGAAAGTTAATTATCCTAAACTTAAAAAAATGTCATAAATTAATATTCAGGTCAAACCAAAGCCAAATAGAGTATCAATTTCACTTATGAAAAGGCTCATGTTTATGTTGTCAAAAATGTATAAAACATAATTAAAACCCACACAAGACCCATGCTTAATTAAAAATCATTTTAGACAAACTATACACATTGGGGACAATTTATTAACATTCATATTCTTTTCTTTTCTGCACAGAATTTGTTAGCACAAAAAAGTGTTTTTAAATAAAAGGCATGGGAACTGTTATCCAGAATGCTCAGGACCTAGGAGTTTTCCAGATAAAAGGAATCATTCCGTAATTTGGATCTTCATACCCAAAAAATCCTACATTAATTAAAACCAATAGAGACAAAAATGACATTATTTGATTTTTAATAAATAGGGTCCATTGTGCACTTCATTTTATACATACTTTGTCAGCTGATTAAGTCCAATATGGGCACAAAGCAATCACCTTTACACCTGGTAACTAATGAACATATAAAAGCCGTTACTGGTAAAACTGAAGAAGACTTTATTTCAATCTATTCATTTTACTACAGGGAGTTGTCCCTGTTAATTTGATCCTCACGCATTCAACTACTGTTACACAAAGCTGGTAGCCATTACTAGGAGGACAAGGAGTTGGGAATGAGGCAAGTTTTAGCCACTCAGGATGAGAATAAAGTATTGCGATGTTGCTTTTCCTTAGTATTATAGTTATGTTACAGTTTCAAATGATTCCATCTTCCTTTGTCACTAATTGGTCCCTTTCTAAATCCTGGCAATTCTTCATGCCTGAGAAACGGCACAGAAGCCGACTTACGGAAAACCACACAGCGTATGACTCATTTGTGGATGAACCAGGAGACCACAAAAAAGCTACATGTAGCAACATGACTGAAGCCTTAATTAAAACCGAAGACCAAACTATGTCAGTACTGTAAATATGACGAGCAATCAAAAAGAAAGCTGCCCAAAGAAAGCCACAAAGAAGAAGAGGAGAGTAGCAAAAAAAAGAAAGAAATAGAAAGAGCGAGCTGAATGAGGCAAAGAAGACATCAAGATGAATCAAGGTAATCCTCCCTGCTTGCAACAGTTTTCTTATCTACGTGACAGGGATTATATTAAGATATGTTTGACAGTTTTAGGGCAAATGTTAATTTAAGACTAATTTAAGTTCAAAATACAAGTAGAGAGAACAAAACAAAGTATGTGGTTTTAGCAGAGCCTGCTGAGAGGAGCAATAGTTGGGTGAATACACCAAGGAAATACCAGGGCTCTCTACACAGGCAGCTAATCATTTCGAAAGATGTCTCTAAACCAACAATCTCATGTTTTAAGGTACAAAATATGTATTCCATGAGACCTCATTCCCCCTGAAATAAAGGGGAATTTTACCACCTGTTGGACACTGTAGCCAAGGAACTTGCCTTATAACACTGTAGGAATGCCACCACTATTTGTTAATCATGCAAAGCAGGACTGGAAGGGGATTGGTAAGGGTTTATATCATTTGTTCTGCTACAGATTTCCCCAAATGCCTTCCCACCGGCAAGAAAACGAATCATCAGCGAGATGGCATACATTTCTGAAGTCACCCAAAGTTTCCTTGTGAGGTTACTTCGGGTGACTTCAGAAATGTATGCCACCCCCCCGACGATTTGTATTCTTGCCGGTGGGAAGGCATTTTGGGAAATTAGTTGCTTGAATTAGGGGAGATTTGTCTCCGGGCGACTAATTTCCCTGTCTGCCACTACCCTAATCTTAAGTTAATTTTTGCCTTAAATGTTTCACATGTTTAATAAAGATTATTATATAGTATACCTATGGAAAAAGAAGGGGGCATCTAATGCAAAGACACTGTTACTATCATTTAAAAAAATGAATGCAAAGCAAGTATTTTTGGAATATGTTTTGTTTAGCTTTTTTTCTAGCACGTTTAACATTTTTAATGGCGAACCAAAAATGTTATTGAAATGAAGCGTAAGCATTTCACTAAATGGTAGTTCCCATATAACAAGAATTGCAACCCCCTAAAAAAAATCGGTCCATTGCTTAATCTCAGTGAAATTTAAACAACAAATGAGAAGGTCATCCAAAGACATGTTTTTATTGACATGAACACAAGGAAATAACTTTCATTAATACTGGTGAAATCCACAAGACTCTAAGTAAGTCTACATGGTTAAGTGCACAAGTGGAGATTGAAAGGTGACCTGTTTCTGTGCATGGAGATTGACTTTTGACATGACTTTCTTGCTGCTGATACAAAGTCCAATGACTTTCTTGCTGCTGATACAAAATCCAATGACTTTCTTGCTGCTGATACAAAATCCAATGACTTTCTTGCTGCTGATACAAAATCCAATGACTTTCTTGCTGCTGATACAAAATCCAATGACTTTCTTGCTGCTGATGGCATTTGCTTGAACCTAAGGATAAGTGGCAGCTGCTATTAGCAAAGACTTAAAAACAGCCCTTGTCATTGTAATCCAGTTATCTCTAAAGTGTATCCGGTAAAATGTCATAAGTGGCCTAAGGCCACTTGTCTCTTATCACCTCTAATTAGATACAGTCAATTGTTGTTTAAAGTGCCATAGGTCAAATAATACCTTCTTTTTTTAAACGTTCAGAAAGGTAAACCTACTTTCAAAGCATTACTACAACATTGTGGTTGAAACACTATTTTATTTTTAGGATTCAGTCAAATAAAGAAAATATAAATTGCTAAATGATGAACAAAAATGAACAAGGTGCACAATAAAGCTGGCCATAGATGCAAAGATCAGATCTTTGGAATCATCGTACGATCGGACTTCCCCATCTCCAGACCTGCCATTAACCATCAGATGAAAGTAGTAAAAGAACAGATGAGCCGATGTTCTGCCCCTGACAGTGATCGTACGAAAGTTATGTCCGACCGAAGCTGGTGACAGTCTCCCACTGAAAATCGTACGATCGGCAATATACACAGAGATATTATACGCAGCCGACAGAAATCTTTTAACCTGTCCAACTGACCAAACGAATGATCTCCGCCGGATGAAAAATGAAAGGACTCGACACATACGGTCCGAAAATCATACCAATCTTCGGTTTGTATGATCAGATCTTTGCATCTATGGCCATCTTAATTCATGCATTGGTTGCACAGGTATGGGATCTGTTATCCAGAATGCTAGGGATCTTGCCATCATTTGGATGTCCATACCTTAAGTCCACTTAAAAAATAAAGTTAGTTAAACCAAATAGGATTGTTTTGCCTCCAATAAGAATTAACTATATCTTAGTTGGGATCAAGTACAAGCTACTGTTTTATTGTTACACAGAAATATATATTATAAATGTGGATTATTTAGATAAAATGGAGTCTATGGGAGATGGCCTTCCGGTAATTTTGAGCTTTCTGGGTAACGGATCCCATACCTGTACTACCCAAACTTTAATGCATCTTTGGACATGATTGAAGGAAGTATGGTCAGACACTTTTACAGATGTGGTAGGGTTGTCTGAACAGAAAATCTAGTAGGGCTTCTTGGCAGGTACAGATTCAAGACATGCAAAGATCCAGAAATGAAGGACACTGATCCCTGCTATTAGGCCATGTGGGCTGTCAAATTAATCAATATTTAATATCATCAATATTGTTCTTGTCTGTGCCACAACTACTTACATATGCTCCATAAATGTCTGTGCTTCATCCTCAACTAATTGGGGTAGGTGAGAGACAGGGCAGTATGGAAATGAAGAATTCATTAGGACTGAGAGGAGGGGTAAGAACAGTACAGAGTACTATATGGTGAGGCCTTGAAAATAGGGTCATAAAAACCTTTAGGTAATAACTTGTTTAAAAAGAGAGGTTAATGGGTTTTGGGTAATTATATTATGTCGCATTAACAGTAAATCCACTGGATTAGCTCAAAGTCTGTGGAATTTTTCATTTTCACATTTCTTACTATTTTTACCGTTAGTGGCATAGGGTTAGCACTGATAACTGATAGCTGATAACATATACATCTCTATATATATTGTGCCATGAATGTGTACAATTCTGGAGTGCCATTTATCAGCTACATTGGTCATTAAAAATGTTACCATTCCTAAAAATAAAATTTGAGTATGGAGTAGACTTGTGGTCATGCATCGGTAGAAAAGATATTGTCGCATTGGAAAGGATTGAAAGAAGAGCAGCAGTATTAAGCCTTAAGTACAAGTGCTCCAGTGTATTTTGTTAGGATGCCTGGCACATGCACACTGATATTATGGTGCCCATGATGAAACTTTGAAGCAACGTTTTGGTGCCACTTTTTGTTTTTAAATTTAAGGTAAATGTTATTGTAGACAAAAATGACGTGAAAGAAAATGACACAATATGGCACTTTCATTCATTTAATATTAATAATCAAGGTTAATAGTAGGGCAGGTTATCACTTGGCCTGGTCTGGGGAAATCAGACTAAGTCAGTAGTAAGTTTAGGCAGTTTAGGTTACTATACATGAAACAGCTGTCTCTAATTAGATCAGGGCTGTTTGATGAGGACTATGGGACCAGACAGTTGTGTATTTTGGCAAAGTTCCTCACGAGGCAAAGATGAGCTTCTCCATTGTGCAAATCGGGCATGCTTTATTTATTACCCAGTTGGAATGTTCCAGAAGGTTTGCTCATTTCCTTGTAGAATTTGTAACTCTGGATGATTGGGCTTCTGTCTGTCTGGCATCTAAGGCATCGGGAAGAAGCTGACCAACCTCAATAGTTTGTCAAATGCTCTGTCATTGATGTATTCTTGGATCATTATCATCATCATGTTGGGTAAGTTTAATGAGACTCTATCTGAGACTTCCAGTACGTCCTGCCAAATCTCATCCAATATAGGGCCTGCTTCTCCTTACACTTCAGTTTAACTTTGAGTCTATAAGTGGCATCAATTAACTTTTTTTAGGAATTTGTTTATTTGTAATTTCCTATTCTCCTGTTGAGTAATCAGTAACCAGAGTCTTGAACCCTACATTCCTGTTTGGCTATATCTAATTTCAGTGTTTTCATGGGTAAGTTAGTCGTCAATTGGGGGGGGTGGGAGTGCAAATTTTTACTAAGCAACTGAAGGGGAGTATTTGTTCCTTGCCATTTGGTGAATTTTATATGATCACTCCTCCATTTATTCTGGCATGTTCCCAACAATTCTTGATCTTTGCTTAATATCCAGATTACAACTCTGCCAAACGCATCTGCTACTTAGATATTGGACTTTGTCTGCTTCACTAACTCCAGTGCTCTACTTCCTTCTAAGCCCTTACTACATGGTTCCAACAGTCCTGTAGCCCTGACATCGTTTTAGTATCTGTATCGGGCATATGAGCAATACATGAAAGCTTAGCACATTTTCCATTAGCACAGGTCAGCAAAGAGAATTTTGACCTTCATGGAGAGCTGACGTAGTCCACTTTCCTCAAAGATGAGAAATATAATGGATAATTGATAATAATGCTAAAGTACTGTATTTGCAACACCTTGTTGCAAGTGATTGCTAAGCTGAAACCCTATGATAGTATGTTGAACACATGGGCATTGATTTCTTTATTTACTTAAGAAAATATCTGAACAAAAAGACCCAATAGGGTGCAACAAACTGTTCATTAAAAATAATTTTAAGCATTCAAATGTAAGAAAAAAAAGCCTTGGCTTAGAAAGTCTTGTAGATATGACATTCTGGTTTCACTCTTCCAAGGTCAGATAAACCTTCATGTTACCCTTGGCACAGAAAATATAGCATAGTGTACAGTAACAATAATTGTGATGCCGTCAGATATCCTAAACGTGCTTTATTGTACCTATTTATAAAGAAACAATCATGAGTTTTGTGTTCATATTCAAACTAACTGGAATCCACTGGTCTCTTCCAAAGAGCTCATGCAAGACATACATGTCCCTTTACAATCAATGAACTGATTGTGATACATAAATGAATGCATACATGTGTAAATAGAATCAGCGTCGGAATTTAGAATCGATTTACAGACCAAAATATTAACATTTTAAAAACTTTAAATACTTTTAAATATTATTATAATAATAGAGGTAAGGGATCTGTTATCTGGAACCCCATTATCCAGAATTACAGGAATCCCATCTCCCATAGATTGCATTATTATCAATTAATCCAAACTTTAATTCCAATAATTTAAATTTTTAGAAAATGATTTCTCTTTTCCGTGTAATAATAAAACAGTTTCTTGTTGTTGATCCCAACTAAGATGAAATTAATCCTTATTGGAAGCAAAACCAGCCTATTGGGTTTATTTCATGTTTATATGATTTTCTAGTAGATTTAAGGTATGAAGATCCAAGTTAAGGAAAGATCCATTATCTGGAAAACCCCCAGGTCCCAAGCATTCTGGATAACAGGTCCCATACCTGTATATTCCATTATATTGTTTCTACATATAATGTAATAGAAGCTGTAGCTGTTCTAATGTGCTCCATGAATACAGCACTGCCTAAGTTTTCCTGCATTGTATTCATGAAGGGTGGGCACAGGGAGGCATGGCGACACCAACTTCTCCTCCAACTCCATCCAGATCCAGATGAAATTAGGGAGGCTGTAAAGAGGCCTCTACTTAACCATCTACCTATGGCAGGTAATAAGGACTGTGGATTTCCAATCCAAATGATCCCTAAGAACCAATTAGTGCTCTAGTACTTCATCTGGGATCATAGTGAATGAGCCCTAACACAACACAAGCCTTTGCACATCAGATGTTGCATTTTATGAAGAAATTGAGATACATCAAGCAGTAAATCAAGTGCTACAGTACACACCTACTGCCATTTCTGTATGTTAAAAATCTTTTGAATTGTTTCTTGTAACCCTGCAGATGTAAAAGTAGCATTTGGCTTGTTCTACTCTAGGACTAGAGTGCAATCGTGCCACCAACGATTTCAGCCTGTTGTTCTAAACTCAATAGCTTGTAACCTCCATCATGACTTGTCTTTTACATAGTGAAAAATGGCCCAGTTAGATTGAGATTTATATGTGAGGGAAGTGTTTTATGTGATGTGCCCTCATTTATCAGAATGGGAATAAGACTTGAAAATGATTTTGTAGCAGCTAAGAAGAAATAGGAATTGGCAAGCCTGACAAATTACCCTAAAGTTCAAATGATCCCACGAGGACTGGCAAGATGTTTGCACCCGGGCCATAATTGAACCCAAGGGGGACTAGTTCAAAGAAAAGTGAAAAAATGTCCTGTCTAAATTTGTAATGAGTTTAACGAGGCTGATCATTAGTGAAGACGAGGAGTAGTTGAAAGTTTTACATGAGAACATCAATTTCGACTTTCATTTCGATGGTCATTAATTTGACAAATGTAATGGCCATTTACACATAGGCTACAAAGAGGAATAATGTCACATAAGAACAAACGGGTTTTAAAGGACAGTGATTATCAGAATAATTGTTGGGTGTAGAGTTGGGCCGTCTGAAATGGAAGAAGAAAAATTATCCAAATTCCCCAGGAGAAGCCATGAAGAACACAAAGAAAGCAAGAAAATGTGACAACAATATGGTGGAAGGACGGGCAAAAATTTGGGTCACCCATTTAATAAAAGTATAGCTACAATGAGAAGAGATTCTAAGAACTTCATTTCAGCAGTTTGTCCAGTATTTGCCTTGGCATGATAGAGGTGTAATTTTGGATCCAACTCCCATCTCAGCTTCTAAAGAATTTCAGAAACCCTGTTAACAGGAAGTGTGGACATTTTCATGTTTGCCCGTTCAGGTATGGGATCCATTATCCGTGAACCTGATATCCAGAAAGCTCCAAGTCATGGGAAGGCCATCTCCCATAGATTCAGTTTTTAATCAGATAATAATCAGATTAAAAAACGGATTTCCTTTTTCTGTGTAATAATAAAACAGTAGCTTGTACTTGATCCCAACTAAGATATCATTAATCCTTACTGGAAGCAAAACAATCCTTTTGGATTTATTTAGGGGGTTATTTAGCAAAGTCCAAATTGATCTCAATATTTTCTGCTACAAACTCCGATCAAATCCGCTTGGGTTTTTTACACTAATTTATTATGGAATTTTCCCGAAAATTAGCTTGGCGGGAAAAAAAATCTGATTTTCACAATTGTTTCAGATTTTTTCATCCGATTTTCAAAATTTTTTCAGAATTTTCATCCGAAAACTTTGGGGTATTGCACGAAACCTAGCGCACATCAAAAAATCATTGGGACTTCTCCTATTGAATTATATGCAGCCTCGATGCCCGATTTTCACATTCTGACTTTTCCATCCTCGGGGTTTAACATCCTCTGGCACCCGCTGTTTGTATTGTTGTGTTACTGCAAAATCCTATAAACCATCAAGTGAATGCAGATAATAGCAGCCTACAGCCGACGTCATGCAGGAGAATTCATATGGCAAGCAAATGTTCAATGCTAATGGGCCTTTTATGGCTCTCCTTGCAGAAACACCTAGAGGCCGTGCTTCAGAGCAGAAGTATTGCCCGGATGAGACAGGTCATTATTAATGGCAAAGGCATGCCCTCATTCTACTCTTGGAGGGTGGCAGATAACAGACAAGACATTCAAGTAGCTGACAGAGTAACCTATAAGTGCCTGTCCTGTGCAATCTACTTGTCAGCTTTTCAGTTCAGAGAGGAGACGTGTGCCGGAGCTGTCAGCTTTGTGTCATCTTTCCCCTCGGCCTTTCAGCACATTCGACTCAATGAATGGACTCAATGTTATGCCTACAGACTTCATTATTCTTCTACTAGACAACCGACACAAGAATCCATTTTCCCTTACATTACAGTACTGCATGGAAAGTTGGGTATAATGACCTGGTTATTGACTTCCACAAGTTCTGCTTTATTTCCTACCACTGTAAAAGGCACATTCAAACAGTGTCGGACTGGTCTGGGCCACCGGCCTAGTCCGACCCTGCGCTCAAATATTGAAAAGCACATTAGTGCCATATTAAGCATGAATAAAGTCTTTCAGCAACACCCTTGCTTTTGTCATTTAGTCGGAGTCATTCCGCCTGCTTTTCCAAACCTGATGGCAGAAATAAAACTTCTCACTTGCCAGTGGAACAGGGACAGTAGGGTCAGAAGTGAGTGACTGACCCATAAGTGGAGGGGTCTTTATTGTGCACCAAATCTGTTCATAAAACATTTGATTTCCTGTTGGGAGGCACTCGATTAAATAAGTTCTTAAGTTTCCATGAAAACCACAAAAAAACACCACAGAGTTCTTCCTCTTAAAACATGAGGGGAGCTGTGTCCTCTACTATGAGCACAGGGCTGGCCTACTGACCATGATATTTGTAACTAAAAAAAGCAGATAGAAAGCTCCATGGCGACTGGGTCTGAAATGGTTTAACTGAATGAGGTGATTCTCTATGAATAAAGTATAATATACACAGTATCAAGTAGAGTGAAGTCTAAAGCAATTGGACTTTCCTCTTGAAAGTTTTTTTAAGGTTGAACTGAAGAACAACTTGGATGAGGGTGAAACATTTCCAAGACAAGTTCAGTTGCTTTAGACTTAACTCTACTGGATACTGTACTGGATATCGTGACCTGGATGAGTGAAAATCTTCATAGACAAAGTACAATATATGTTTTGCTTTTTAGTTTCAGGGTGAGCAACCATTATTTTAAGAGATACCTTCTCTAACCACATACAAGATACTCTTCTAAACACCCTGTGTGAGAGTCCAATACAATTACAAAACACACAGAATTAAAGACATACAAGTACCATTCTTTTCTATTAATAAGCGACTAAAAGGAAAAAGCATCTGGAGGGACATGGCGATGCCATTGAACTGCCCCTGCTGTGCCCACATGTCTGGAGACAGACAATATCAGCTATTTAGTTATCATCTTGATCTTTCTATGTATCTTCTATATGTCTATCATCTACCTGTCTGTAATATAGCTATCATCTATTGATCTATTTATTTATCATCTATTTATCAACTGTGTATCATCTATCAGTCATTTATCTATCTATCTATCTATCTATCTATTTATCATCTGTCTATTTGTCTATCTATCTATTTATTTATCTATCTATCTATCTATCATCTATCTATCTATTCTCTATCTACAGTATCTATCTATCTATCTATCTATCTATCTATCTATCTATCTATCTATCTATCTATCTATCTATCTATCTATCTATCTATCTATTCTCTATCTACAGTATCTATCTATCTATCTATCTATCTATCTATCTATCTATCTATCTATCTATCTATCTATTATCTATCTATCTATCTATCTATCTATCTATCTATCTATCTATCTATCTATTCTCTATCTACAGTATCTATCTATCTATCTATCTATCTATCTATCTATCTATCTATCTATCATCTCTCTAATCTATCCATCTATCCTATTTGGATTTTTTTTCCAATAAATCACTTATTTACACTAGTTCCTGATGTGTGCAGTACCTTTTTTAATATATACTATATACTGTATATATATATATATATATATATATATATATATATATAAGAATGAAGAAGCTTGCACTCTCAGGACTTATCAAGTCAAAAAATGGTGTTTATTCAGATAATGAAAACAACTAACGTTTCGGCTTGCACTCAAGCCTTTCTCAAAGTTGTTTTCATTGAGCTTCTTCATTCTTCTACTTAATTTTTGGGCTTATTGCACCCAGGCTACTATGACTATTTGACGTGCTGTGCCGGCTTCCAGACTATTTATATTTATATATATATATATATATATATATATATATATATATAAAGCTAAGCATGAACACAGTGTGATAAACATGAATTTTATGTATATTTATCTCTTTAAAGGAGAAGGAAAGGCAAAAATAATCACCTATCTCTCTGTAATGTACTTCCCAAGTCCTCCTAAATCACTATAGTTTCAACTCACATATGCCAATCCAATCGCATAGAATCACAGTCCTTGTTCGGCTCGCATTTTCAGGCACGCAGGCGCCATCTTTGTAAGGTTGGGAATGCTTCCTTTTCCTCTTTCCCCTTATTGCGCATGTGCGAAGAATAAGAAAACCCAGGAGCGCCTGTGTATAAAGTGAGCTTTTGTATTGTGCCTCACCGTAGCCTGCTTGGATTAATATATATTGTCCCCTCGCTGCGCACCGCAAGCGCTTACATAAGCTTGTTTGCAGTCCCCAGCATACTGCAATAAATTTTGTCCGTGCGTCTCCTTCTAACATGATTGGCTGGGGGGCGTGTTATTACGGGTCAATGATGAAGCGCGCATAGCAGAATTTGCATGCGCTTCATCAGCAGAGGGAGAAAGCGGCGCCCTGAAGACATGCGCAAAGAACTGAAATTGTTCTCTATGCGCATCAAGACTGTCTCTGGCAGCAGTTACGAATATGCCTGCAAAATCAGTGACGTCACCCAAGTCACAGACGACAGTCTGCGCAGAGTGCTCATGCTGCCACATAACAACAGGCAGACAACTTTAAAAACCCGCAATAAGTTATGAGTACTCCAGACTTCGGATAGAAAGGCATTTATGTTTTGCCTTTCCTTCTCCTTTAAGCGCTTTGCACTTTATAACACACGCTGCATGCATCCAATTTATTTCTGACCTTTTATCCAATATTCAGGATACAAGTTGTCTTTATAATCACTAGATGGAGGGTATGGATTAACATTATAGCTCATGGGGTAAATTTTTAGTATGGTTTTTATGTGCATTATTATATCATTATATCAATACACTGTATAATAATAACACGTGCTTCAATATATATATTGGTTAGCACCCAGCAATTGACTAAGTGAACGGTGAGTGCCGATTATCTCTACATATATATATATATATATATACCAAATACTGTATAAAAACCGCGGTACAGTACAGTTGTACAGTATTTGGTTTACATAATTTTTGTAATACTGCATCCAGGCAGTTGTTTTTGTATACATGAGTGCTCCAGTCTCGTGGAAATATATATATATATATATATATATATATCATTTCTGAAATAACCAGTGTTTTACTTCTTACTGCCTCTAGTTTAGGTGCAAGTGGAGTAAGGGGATGGATGCACAGCACTGCGGGGACCCTGGTTCAGAGATGGGGGTACAAGTATATGGAAGTGCACAGGCTCTTTAATGAGGTTGAGGTTTTATACAACAGACTGAGGGATAATTGCACCTGTGGACATACATGAGCCCTGTTAGAACAATGTAAAGCTCTTCGGTATTCTGAAAGACTCACTTCTAAATGCAGTTGTGCCACAATGGATGCAAATGTTTCACATATTGATAATTCATTAAAAGTCCAAACACACTCCTTGCACTAAGCACTAATGCCTCCACCCCCCATGATGAATCCTGAGCTTGTGCACCTATTGGGGAGCGACATCACTGTAATAATGGTAAGAGGCAATTTGGGAGCAATCACAGTGGATGAAACTCATGTCTGTCCACAACAGTCCTGGAATTTTGAGAAACAAATATTGCACTGAAGGAAAACAACTGGGTGATTTGCATCTGTGAGTTACACTTTGCCCTTTGTACTGATTTTGGAAATAACATTTTTAGTTTATCAGCTTTATTTACCATCATCTATGGAAACACCTTGCTGCAGCCAGAAAGAACAGCAATACAATGCATGTGGTTTCCATAGCATATAGGGACTATTTATTAAAATCCGAATGCCAAAAACTCAAAAAAATCGAGGGTTATTTTCTACGATAAAAGTCGAACTTTTTGTGGGAAAAAACCTTGATTTTTTCGAGATTTATTTTACCCCGACGCTGCAAGAAGTCTGAATCTGAAAATCCAGCATCTCACACCTACCGAGATTTATATAAGTCAATGGGAGAGGTCCTTATCCTATTTGGAATTTTCTGTGGTCTGCCCTGGAATTAGGCCAAAAATCTGACTATTTTGGACAAAAATCCAAAAATTTGTGCTTTTCGGGAAAAAGCCCTAAAAAATCGAGCGATTCTGGAAAAAACTTGCTCAATGTCTTCGTGTTTGCCCCCGATCCAATGAAATCATGATTTTTTTAATCATAAATAAGCTCCAATCGTGGATTCTAGTTTGGTCAGACATTTTTTATTAAAATACTCCGAAAAATGTGGATATTGATTAAAAAAAAAGGCCCATAATGTTGTTTTAATGCAAATAAAATAAACCTCACCTGATTATGGTGTTTAGACTTTAAGCTTGAATGCATAATGACTGAGCTCAAATAAAGGGACTAATGGTCCTTGACCGAACTGTATAAATATTTTGCTATTTTTAACCTGTTGTTTTATTTTTTGGGGGCAATGAAGATAATGACAGTGATTATTTGAGCGATTGTGCTAAATACCCCCTCTCCAATCTCTCGCTGTCATTCCCCCAAGTGTTTCTGCTTCCCCTCAGCGACAATGTTTTGCCTTTCCTGCTCCCAAATATTATTTCAAAGGCAGGAAGAAAAAAACAAGAATACCTAAAGCTCTATAATTACTATGACGGGGATAAGAAACACGCGGCATCAAAAAATAGATAAATTATCAGAGCGTTAAGCTGATAAACCATATTTAGAGCGTTAATCTGGAGTGTTTGTTATTCAGGCCTTTGCCTTTTAAGATGACAGGATGTGATCAATTGTTTCCTTAAAGGTTGGCAGCTCCTCCTGCACCCGCATTTACATTCTTTTTCATGTCCTCGGCTTTGTGGGAATGTTTGTGAACTCCCGTACGGATACAGAGCCATGATTAAAATAATTTGTGCATCTGCTTATAATTAGAGAGGCGCTTGCAGGTAACAACAAGTTTATCTGGAGACTGGCAGAGCTAACCTCTCCTGGAAAGACCGGGGTTATAATGTATCGCTTGGATTGTGCGTTTCATCTCCTTGTTTCCTCAACACTGGACAATGGGGCTGATTGACATTGTACCTGTGGGCATGGTGGCAATTTTACAGGGACAGGTCAGGTGGAATTTGGATTGGTAGAGCAAATACATTTGTTGTGGATTTCTACTGGGCCAAAACAACGAATTCATTATCATGACACAAATGAATGATAAACTTTTAGAAGAGGCCCGGAACAGTGGGGTCCACACTGAAGATCATTTGAGATGAGATTTCTGCTTAGTTTGTGAGAAATTTGAGGATCTCAATATTCTTTGAGCTATGGCTAGTCGATAAGCCTATTTATGTCAAATCACCCAATGAACTTATCAGTCTCCCCAGAAAAAACATTTGAGCCAAAGAATATTGACAAGAACGTCTTCCACTTCTTCCACTCCATTAGACATTAATAGGATGTAGAGAACTTCAAAAACGTACTCTTAGAACTTCTGAGAAGCTTATTCAACTTTAATGGATTGTTCAAGCCAAATGAATTAGATGAATCTTTATTTGGGCATTAACCAATAAATGTGAGACCTGGGAATGCAAGACGCCATGCATTAAAAGTCCAGTTACCAGAGAGACCAAAGACAATGAATCACTGGCTTAAAATCAGGGACAAATGGGCCAACTCAATTCAACTCTAACCTGTAGAAACCTCTCATTTGTTCCTATTGGAGGAGGATTTAGTGTGGTTTGTTTGTGAGTCAAGTAGGGTTCACCCAATCATGGATTCAGTCAATCCGGGATTCAACTGAATTGCGCCACTTTCTACAGGGTTCAGATTTGACCAAATCCTTCATGTTCAACTGACTCAAAACCCTTAAATTAATATGAAGATTCTTCTCAGATTTGAATACACAAACTACTGGTTTGAATCTGTATTCGGCCAAATCTTTCATGGAAGGTTTGTTATATGTCCAGTTCTACCAGTCTCTAGGAACTACCCATAGTGCAATGAACATCTTACACCTAGAATCAGATTGATAAATTCTCCCCCTTTTGCAGGAATTATACTTTGGCTAATTTCATTCTAAAAGGATCTTTATGTTTTGGCTGTGTCAACTCAAGTCATTTAGTTAGTCATTAATGCCATTTCTGAGAAGCTGATTAATTGGTAATTAATTCACTGCTTATTTAAATACTGATCCTTGAGTGAGATGGTCTGTGTGCTATAGTTCTTATACAGTGAAAGCTGGATTTTAAGTCCCCTGATTTTAAGTTTCTCTGTATTTTACAATTTTTATTTGTGGTCCCACCAATTTATAATGCATTTCGATGGGTGCATATTCCTGATTGTAAGTAATGTTTTACCAGATTTTGCATAAAAATTTTGTCATGATGTTCCCAAAAACTGTTTTTTTTTTCCTCTGTGAATGTTATTTGTGAAATAGAGGTTTAAAATACTAACCAGGTGTATATTTACCATGGTTCTGCCTGTAAATGGTGAATTGCAATGCTGACTTAGGATATGATCCATAAAGCTTTAATAAAAATGAATGTAAACAAGGCTCCAGGGCCTGATGGCATACACCCCCGAGTTCTAAGAGAGCTTAGTTCAGTTTTACAACACCCCTATTTCTGATTTTCTCCAATTTGCTTTCACCTGGTAAGGTACCTATGGATTGGAACAGGGGTGCCCAAACTTTCAAATTCAAAAACTTTCAAAAATTCGAATGTCGGAGGATTCTATTCGATGGTCGAATTTCGAAGTATTTTCCACTTCGAAATTCGACCTTTGATAAATCTGCCCCTAAGTCTACTAGAAAATCATGTAAACATGAAATAAAGCCAATAGGCTGGTTTTGCCTCCAATAAGGATTAACTATATCTTAGTTGGGATCAAGTTTTTTAAACATTTACATTATTTGAAATAAAATTAGTCTATGGAAAAAGGCCTTCCCATACCATAGCTTTCTTGATATCAGGTTTCCAGATAATAGTTACCATAGTTGTTTTATGTAAAAGAGTGATTATTAGCCTCGCTGTGAATTTCAAGGGGTCTATTTCTAAGCATCAAATTGCAAAAAAAAACAGGTATGGGACCCATTATTCAGAAAACTGTTATCCAAAAAGCTCCAAATTACGGGAAGGCTACTTCCATAGACTCAATTTTAATAAAAAAATTCAAGTTTTTAAAAAAGACTTTCTTTTTCTGTGTAATAATAAAACAGTCGCTTGTACTTGATTCCAACTAAGATATAATTAATCCTTATTGGAGGCAAAACCAGCCTATTGGCTTTATTTCATGTTTATATGATTTTCTAGTAGAATTAAAGGGATCCTGTCATCAGAAAACATGTTTTTTTCAAATCACATCAGTTAATAGTGCTACTCCAGCAGAATTCTGCACTGAAATCCATTTCTCAAAAGAGCAAACAGATTTGTTTATATTCAATTTTGAAATCTGACATGGGGCTAGACATTTTGTCAATTTCCCAGCTGCCCCTGGTCATGTGACTTGTGCCTGCACTTTAGGAGAGAAATGCTTTCTGGCAGGCTGCTGTTGTTCCTTCCCAATGTAACTGAATGTGTTTCAGTGGGACCTGGATTTTACTATTGAGTGTTGTTCTTAGATCTACCAGGCAGCTGTTATCTTGTGTTAGGGAGCTGTTATCTGGTTACCTTCCCATTGTTCTGTTGTTTGGCTGCTGAGGGGAAGGAAGGGAGGGGGTGATATCACTCCAACTTGCAGTACAGCAGTAAAGAGTGATTGAAATTTATCAGAGCACAAGTCACATGACTTGGGGCAGCTGGGAAATTGACAATATGTCTAGTCCCATGTCAGATTTCAAAATTGAATATAAAAAAATCAGTTTGATCTTTTGAGAAATGGATTTCAGTGCAGAATTCTGCTGGATCAGCACTATTAACTGATTCATTTTGAAAACATTGTTTTTCCCATGACAGTATCCCTTTAAGGTATGAAGATCTAAATTATGGATAACAGGTCCCATACCTGTATCACAAATCTTGTGAACATTTGTCTATTTATAAAACTTAATCTTTGAGTTAAATGGCCTCAACTTTTTTTAATTTGAAGTCGTAGTATCCTAGTTGATGGTCGAAGTGTCCAAAAAAATTACTTTGAATTTCGAATTTTTTTACTTTGAAAATTCCCTCTAATTCACTTCGACCCTTGATAAATCTGCCCCTTAGTATGATGCAGAGAGGGATATTCAGTGACAATTTGTAATTGGTTTTCATTACTTATTATTTGTGGTTTTTGATTTATTCAGTGGCTAATCCTAAAAGTGTAGCCTTACAGAGCACTTGTTTTTTTTCAGATGGGGTCAGTGAGCCCCATTTGAAAGTTGGAAAGTGTCAGAAGAAGAAGGCAAATAATTCTAATAACTATATAAAAAAATTAAGGCCAATTGAAAGGTTGCTTAAAATGAGTCATTCTATAAGATACTAAAAGTTTATTCAAAGGTAAACCTCCCTTTTAAAATATCTGAAATAATGGATTTTAAAAGGAAATATCCACAACTAAAGAAACAACTACTTGAATGTCTGATGGAAACTTTTGAAGCTTTATAAATAGACATTTCCAGCATCGATAGAAACTGGCAAAATAGTAAACAACGTTCCTTCTGTGCTGTACAAACAGAGCCCTTAGTGTACGTCTTAAATTGAGACGTCTGAATAAAATCCACAAACTCTGATTTAAAGAAATCATCGGTTTCAACTGTTTCACCCACTTGAGTGTGCTCTGATTTGTGTTGTGTAGTCTGGGAGAGGTGTGTGTGTGTGTGTGTGTGTGTGTGAAGAGCAGTACTCCACTGCAGTCTGTGTATTGTTATATGAGGTCTCTACTACCCTTAAACAAAAGGTAAAATCACTCCGTCGGCTGAAAATTAACTTCCTGAGAGAGACAGAGAAAGGAGTTGAAATATCAGATGATTCTTCTCTGTGCAGGACTAATGGTACAGCGCAGCAGTAGAAATGCAGATGCCCAGCCCAATCAATTTATTCGCTAAAAATTTGTTATTTTTTATGAAGTTGTTGAATGTTGGCGAGTAAAAGCAGTTGAGGTCATATTGGTGAGTTATTCTGAGTTTTGGAGGTTTTTGGATTGTTTATTTTTTGCTAGTGCATCATTCAGCCTTTATTTCATTTGCCATTTTTGTGTTTTGATCTTTTAATCAATTACAAGGCATTTGTGATGTTAATGGTAGTTTTAAAAATCCTAAAACCACTAAAATAAGAATGTAGATAAATGTGTATTAGGGATAGGGTCAGTTCTGCAGGAAAAAGTTCCTGGGCCCCCAAAAAAAAGTCTTTCTGTAAAAAGCGGTGCTATCGGTGGGGTCCCCTGTTAGACCATACCAAGTGTGAACCAGGGTTTCCAAATGAAACAGAAAAATAAATAACATTTTTTAAGCAGAGCAGCATCTGATTTATTCAAAAAATTCATTAGTAGATTAGTGTAGCCATCCAACATGACCAGCAGGTGGCGGTGTTATATGGAATTCATTAAGTTACAGTTCATCATCATCATCACCATTTATTTCTATAGCGCTGAGAAGATACGCACTGCTTTAAAGTTACAGTTCATCATGATTTGTCATAAAGGCCTATGTATATGTAGGAAATAAAACTTACTGTTCATTTTTGCAGTTTGATGCCATTTAGTATTTCTTAAGGTGCAAAAGGCAAATCTACCCTCCTCCTGGGCAAGTGAATTCACAGTTTACCTGCTCCAATCCCAGGCACCTTGTCAATATTCCAATAATATTCAGTGACGAACCCCCGAATCCTTCATAAAGGATTCGGCCGAATACCGAACCGAATCCGAACCCTAATTTGCATATGCAAATTAGGGGTGGGAAGGGGAAAACATTTTTTACTGCCTTGTTTTCTGACAAAAAGTCACGCAATTTCCCTCCCTGCCCCTAATTGGCATATGCAAATTAGGATTCGGATTCGGTTCGGCCGGGCAGGAGGATTCGGCCGAATCAGAATCCTGCTGAAAAAGGCCGAATCCTGGCCGAATCCCGAACCGAATCCTGGATTCGGTGCATCCCTAATTGAAAGGAACGAGGGTCGAGTCTGAGCGTTGTGTCCCCCTCTCCTGCTATTAATCAGTGCAAGCGACAAAGTAATCAAAATCACCCCATGTGACATTCCTGAAAATGATATCAGCACTTTTCAATTGAAACCCCCAAAGCTGCATCACTACTACTGCCTAGTGCCTATGTGTAATAATTGTTTATAGGAGCTTAATGTCCATGATGGATTAGTCTATCCTACTAGGGATACACCTAATGATGGGCGAATTTTTCCCATTTCGTTTCGGCAAAAAATTCGCAAATTTCCCGTAAAATTCGTGAAACTTGTGAAACGCGGAAATTAACGCCTGTGTTAATTTTGGACGCATGTCTGAAAAGTCACTTGCGTCAATTTTGATGGCAGCAATAAAGTCAATTCAATTTAGACTCCGGAGAATTTATTTGATGATGGCAAAACGTGGAAATTTGCCACTAATTTAAGCCACGCAAATGTATTCGCCCAACACCAGATGCACCAAATCCACTATTTTGAATTTGGCCAGACTCCCAAATCCTTTGCAAAAGAATCAGCTGAATACTGAACTGAATCCTAATTTGCACATTTTTTACTTGCTTATTTCATGACAAAAAGTCACACGATTTCCCTCCCGACCATCATTTGCATATGCAAATTAGGATTTGGTTCGGCCGGGCAGATGGATTCAGCCGAACCCGAATCCTGCTAAATAAAGGCCGAATCCTGGCCGAATCCCAAACCGAATTCTGGATTTGCCGGTGGTGAAACATGGAAATTCACCACCAATTCAAGCCAGATGAATTTATACGCCCATCACTAGGTGCACCAAATCCACTATCTTGAATTTGGCCGAACTCCCGAATCCTTCGCGAAAGATTTGGCCGAATACCGAACCGAATCCCAATTTGCATGTTGTTTTGTGACAAAATCTCACGATTTCCTTTCCGCCCCTAATTTGCATATGCAAATTAAGATTCGGTTCGGTATTCGGCCGACTCTTTCGCGAAGGATTCGAGAGTTCGTGCAAATCCAAAATAGTGGATTTAGTGCACCTAGTGATGGGCGTATAAATTCATCTGGCTTGAATTGGCGGCGAATTTCCGCATTTCGCCACCAGCAATTAAATTGACACAGGCGTCAGTTTTCGAGTTTCACAAATTTTTCGTGAAATTTTCAACATTTGACGCAGGAAATTTGCGCATTTTTCAGTGAAACGAAGCGGGAGAGATTCGCCCATCTGAAAAAGGCCGAATCCTGCCCGAATCTCGAACCGAATCCTGGACTTGGTGCATCCCTAATCCTACTGCACCAGTTCTCAGAATAACAAATGTAAGGAGTGTGATCCATTGCTGGGAATGAGCCCTTATATGAAGGGGTAACAAAGGAACCCTAACTACTAAAGTCATCAAACTTCCAATAGAACCAGAGTTATTCTGCATTCAGAGTTGTTTAATATATATATATATATGTACAATATAACGCTTAATAGCAGTGTCACAATCTATTAGGTAAATATAGTTGTTATACTAATCATGCCATTACTCATCTGAAGCAATTTTTTATGGAATCAGTAGAATTTAGTAATGATTTAAAAATCAATGGCTCCACCTGCTGGCCCTTGGCTATATCTGCCATGTAATAAACTTATATTCATCACTCCATAAGTCATTCATGTAATAATGCATGGGATGTGTTACCCAACTGCTTGAAAGATTCACTTAAATGTTTCTGTTTATTCCCACAACCTTTCCTAAATGATCGACAGATATGGGATCTGTTATCTGGAAACCCGTTACCCAGAAAGCTTCGGATTACGGGAAGGCCATCTCCCATAGACTCCATTTTATCCAAATAATCCAAGTTTTTAAAAGTATTCCCTTTTTCTGTGTAATAATAAAACAGTCGCTTGTACTTGATCCCAACTAAGATATAATTAATCCTTATTGGAGGCAAAACCAGCCTATTGGCTTTATTTCATGTTTATATGATTTTCTAGTAGACTTAAGGTATAAAGATCCAAATTATGGAAAGATCTGTTATCCGGAAACCCATTATCCAGAAAGTTCAGAATTATGGAAAGGCCATTTCCCATAGACTCCATTATAATCAAATAATCCAAATTTTGAAAAATAATTTCCTTTTTCTGTGTAATAATAAAACAGTCGCTTGTACTTGATCCCAACTAAGTTATAATTAATCCTTATTGGGTTAATTGAATGTTTATTTAATGCTTAAAGGGGCCCTGTCGCCTGAAAAAATAATTCTGAATCCTATTTTATCACATTAGTCAAGCAAAATGAACATTAATTACACTATATAAATTATTTGAATCTTGTTTCCTTCAGTCTGGGAATTGATAATTATAACAAGCAGGCAGGAGCCATATTGTGGGACACTGTTATTAAGACAAGTCTTGTATCATCTCAGAATCTTGTTTGTGCACCAGAATGGGGGACCTGATGTCCATCCCCATGTCCTGGTTACACAATTAAATGGTGAAGAGATTGGGGGAATGTGGGGAGAGCAGTGACATGTAGGAAGTGCTGAATGGAAAGTGAAAGTAATTGCCTAAGGCATAGAGGAGGGGCAGGCGAAATTTGATTGACAGCTGAGATGTTTAAATGAGCTTACAACAGCTATGAATGCTTTAATATAAAAATAATGTGGGTTTCATGTTCAATTTGAAAAGGACTTTTATTATACAGATTTTTATGACTGGGTGACAGGTCCACTTTAAATGATTCTCTAGTAGACTTAAAGGGCTTGTTCACCTTTAAATGAATTGTTAGTATGATGTAGAGAGGGATATTCTTTTTTCATTTTTTTATTATTTGTGTTTTTTTTTACTTATTTAGCTTTTTATTCAGCAGCTCTCCAGTTTGTGATTTCAGCCGTCTGGTTTCTAGGGTCCAAATTCCCCTAGCAACCATGCACTGATTTGAATAAGAGACTGGAATATGAATAGGAGAGGGTAACCTAGAAATATGAGTAATAATAAGAAGCCCCCCCTCCATTTGAAACCTGGAAAGAGTCAGAAGAAGAAGGTAAATAATTGAAAAACTATAAAAAATTAATAGTGAAGACCAACTGAAAAATTGCTTAGAATTAGCTATTCTATATCATACCAAAAGTTAATTTAAAAGTGAGCCACCCCTTTAAGGTATGAAGATCCAAATTACAGAAAGATTGGCTATAGGTCCAAAATATTGTCGATAACAGGTCCTGTGCCTTTATATCAATGGGCTTCTTTCAAGAGAGGACGGCCCCTTGTGCCCACCGATACACTGTACAGCAGTGATCCCCAACCAGTAGCTCGCGAGTAACATGTTGCTCTCCAACCCCCCTTGGATGTTGCTCTCAGTGTCCTCAAAGCAGAAGCTTATTTTTGAATTCCAGGCTTGGAAGCAAGTTTTAATTGCATAATTACTAAGTATAGTACCAAGTAGAGCCTCTTGTAGGCTGCCAGTCCACATAGGGGCAACCAAAGGGGCAATCACCGCCCTTATTTGGCACCCCAAGGGACTATTTTATGCTTGTGTTGCTCTCCAACTCTTTTTACATTTGAATGTGGCTCACGGGTAAAAAAAGGTTGGGGACCCCTGCTGTACAGTATATATTATAGATTAGGGATGCACCGAATCCAGGATTGGGTTCGGGATTCGGCCAGGATTCGGCCTTTTTCTGCAGGATTTGGATTCGGCCGAATCCTTCTGCCCGGCCGAACCGAATCTGAATCCTAATTTGCATATGCCAATTAGGGGCGGGGAGGGAAATTGCGTGACTTTTTGTCAGAAAACAAGGAAGTAAAAAATGTTTTCCCCTGCCCACCGCTAATTTGCATATGCAAATTAGGGGTCGGATTCGGTTCGGTATTCGTCCGAATCCTTCGTGAAGGATTCGGGGGTTCGGCCGAATCCAAAAAAGTGGATTCGGTGCATCCCTATTATAGATTGACCCCTCAGCTCAGCTAATGAGAAAACTGATTCTATGAAAGGCCTAATAACAAAGAATATGGAACCCAGAATGAATTTGTCTGCATGTGACAGTTTTTAACAAATCCCCAGCATTACAAGCCCCTTATGATATACATGTTGTCATTAACTGAACACAAATCACTGACCTCTTTGTAGAAGTCTCTATAATAAAAGATCAAATAACTGGACTCCCCCAAGACTCCTTGCTCTGTACCCCACATAATACTGAATATTCTCTTTGCAAGTGAAGCACTGGAATTGGAAATAGAATACACTGCCCTAGTGATGGGCGAATTTGGGGTGTTTCGCTTTGCCGAAAAATTAGTGAAATTGTGGAATTCCCACGAAATTTGCGAAACGGCAAAAAATTTGTGAAACTGTGGTTTTGCACATTTATTCGCCAGCGGCGTATCACTGGAATTCGCAGCGAATTCGCACCTGCCGAGTAAATTCGCCCATCACTACACTGCACCCAGCAAACCAGATTATTACTGAAATCTCCCAAAAATGGAAGGGGATCATAAAAGCTTTAAAGGAAAACTATACCCCCAAAATGAACACTTAAGCAACAGATAGTTCATATCATATTAAGTGGCATATTAAAGAATCTTACGAAACTGGAATATATATTTAAGTAAATATTGCCCTTTTACATCTCTTGCCTTGAACCACCATTTTGTGATGGTCTGTGTGCTGTCTCAGAGATCACCTGACCAGAAATACTGCAGCTCTAACTGTAACAGGAAGAGATCACCTGACCAGAAATACTGCAGCTCTAACTGTAACAGGAAGTGTGGAAGCAAAAGACACAACTCTGTCTGTTAATTGGCTCATGTGACCTAACATGTATGGTTTGTTGGTATGTTTGTGAGTACAGTGAATCCTACGATCCCAGGGGGCGGCCCTTATTTTTTAAAATGACAATTTTCTATTTATGATTACCCAATGGCACATACTACTAGAAAAGTATATTATTATGAAAATGGTTTATTTACATGAAGCAGGATTTTACATATGAGCTGTTTTATGCAATATCTTTTTATAGAGACCTACATTGTTTGGGGGGTATAGTTTTCCTTTAAGGCCCCTAAATTCGCAGTTTTCTGCTGGAAATGTAACTAAAGAGAATGAAATGACAGTCAATTTTACATCCCCTGATTTCAAGTTTGCTCACGTTTTACCCAGTTTTATTGTGGTCCCACCAATATGCACAATACGCACAATACGCACAATACACACAATACGCACAATACGCACAATACATTTCCATGATTTTACATTTTCCTGAATTTTATACCAGTTTTTCCAGTCCCCTGACAAAACGTAAAATGTGCGTCCCAGTGAATTTGTTTCTCTCCTGCTTGAAACTCCCAATGGTGGTGGTATGTGATACAGGTATTGAACCTGCTCCCCTATGAATAACAGACTGTGGAACAAGCTCAGAGTCTTTCTCTTCCCAAACTCTATCACCTACTCTCTTCTGTGCATTATCACACTCCCTACTAAAACTGTCTCCTTTAGTTACACAATAATTCAAGCTGAATTTGGTCATAATTTAATTTACTACAAACCTGGCACTAATTTAAAGGAGGACTAAACTCTACAGATGAATATGACTAGAAATACCATATTTTATATACAGGTATGGAAACCGTTATCCAGAAACCTGTTATCCAGAAAGTCTCCAGTTTATACAAATAATCCAAATATTTAAAAACTGATTTCCTTTTTCTGTGTAATAATAAAACAGTAACTTGTACTTGATCCCAACTAAGATATAATTAATCCTTATTGGAGACAAAACCAGCCTATTGGGTTTATTTAATGATTACATGATTTTCTAGTAGACTTAAGGTATGAAGATCCAAACTACAGAAAGACCCCTTATTCAGAAATCCAGAGGTCACAAGCATTCAGGATAACAGGTCTCCTACTTGTACTACACTTACAGTATATATTCAGCCTAAAGGTTCAGCATATTTATAATTATAATGATCCAGGCCTTCAAAGTTGTCATAGGAGTTTCCCATCTTAGATTTTGTTAGCGTTAGAGGGGCAAATTCACTAAGCGCTGAACACTAGCGTCAATTCACTAGCGTTGGGCATTTTCGTTACTTCGCAAATTCACTAACGAACACTGGCGTAACTTCACTAGTGTTACTTCGCACCCTTACGCCAGGCGAATTTTCGCTACGGATGTAACTACGCAAATTCAGTAACGTGAGTAGTGTACTGAACGCTACCTTTTACGCTAGACTTCCTTCGCCACCTCAGACCAGGCGAAGCGCAATAGAGTAGATAGGGATTGCTTCAAAAAAAGTTAAA
Organism: Xenopus petersii; assembly: GCA_038501925.1. Lineage (NCBI taxonomy): Eukaryota > Metazoa > Chordata > Amphibia > Anura > Pipidae > Xenopus > Xenopus petersii. The sequence goes on along the minus strand of CM076680.1, from coordinate 175,106,284 downwards.
ATTTTTTCTAAGTCCCAAAAAACGCTGGCGTCTACTCTTTTCTACATGATGGGTGATAGGCTGAAAAAGATCGAAAATTTATTTGGGGCTCCCCTCCTTCCCCCCTACATTTCCTAACTCATGGCAACTTAACTATACAGTGGGCACATGTGTAGGGCAAAAAAAAAAATGTATTTGATGATTTGAAGGTTTCCCAGGCATTTGTAGTGATTCTACGCATTCCTCCATTGAAATTTGAATTTGGCGCCGTATGCAAATTAACCATCGCTAGCGTAACTTTGCAACCTTACGCTACCCCTGTGCGCAACTTCAGATTTTAGTGAATTTGCGGAGCGCTGGCGCAACTACGATTCTTAGTGGATTTGCCCCAGAGTGTCAGTGACACTGCACATGCTCAGTGGGCTCTGGGAGGCTGTTGAGAAGCTTAGCTTAGGGGTTGTTGCAAATTATCCAGCAGAAAATGAGGTTTGACTATCATATAAGCTCATGCTACTGGGCTGTCTATTAAATTCTGATGCTGGTTATATTCTTGTGCTGGTTTCTGAGCTGCCATGTACCACAATTATGAATTGCAAAATTATAAATAGCAGTGCAGAAAGAATTTTAATTTTCTGGTGGCTGTATCTCTTCAAGCTCGAGTTTTCCTTTAATATCTGTAAAGTAAAGGGAATGTGAACCCCCAAAAAACATTTTTTCATAATAAAAGAAAACATACAGTAATTCTAAGCAACTTTGCACTATACTTGTATTACATATTTTATATGGTATGTAAGTTTTTTGTATATATATATATATATAAATTGATATGGAAAGCAGTGTCTGCCCCTTTTTCTACACTGCTGGTTCAGACTGTTGATACATTGTAAGACAAGGCAGCTGATTAACAGACCTGTCTTTGCTGCTGGGTAACTAAGACTTTTGCAACATTGTTTAAAAGTAACAAGCAGGAGTTAAAGGAGACATATAGGATACATGAAAAACCCCTAATTTCGTAGGCAATTATGAGTAATATTTTGTTGCTTTTAAATGGTGCTAAAAAATAATATTATCTTTAAAAATAGCCCCTTTATTGGAGCTCCCTATAGATGTTATCTGGTCCCTGTTTTAAATCAGTGGTGGGTGTGTCCTATTGGTCCCTGCCAGAAGCACAGTAGGAGGGGACAGCCAATCACAGATCTGCAGTCACACAAGCACAGACAGGCTTCAGTTCCCTATCAGGTCCTGCTAGCTGCTGATTGGTTCCTGTCCTACAGTGCAGTAACTTAGTGCACAGCCTGGGAATTCAGGGAGCAGCAAGTGGAAGAGAAGGGAGGGATTATTAGGGTTTTTTGCAGAAATATTCAATAAATCAGCCTGAAACACTACTTTTTTAAACACAATTCTTCTATATCTAAATGAGTATAAGACCGGTACATTTGTATTTTTTAAAGATTTCTTCTTTAAGTAAATGCTGCTTTCAGTATCAATTGTTTTTACTAATAAATTTAAAAGCACTGACAATTTTTAATAAATGTATATTAGAAAGTTGCTTAGAATTGTGTTTTTTTTTTCTTTAATTGTGCACATTTTCATTTTGAGGTTGACTTGCCCTTTAATGGAGGAAACATTTTGCTTTTGGTTAATAACTTTGAACCCCCTGGGAAATGTTCTATTGGAACACTAAATGCTGGTCATGTGACATAGCTCTCAGTGTAGCAGGAGGGGAACCCTTGGTACAGCATTTTGGCTGGAAGGGCTTCTGGAATGTGGCACTGGCTTATACCTGAGACTGGAAATGTATCAACTTACCATTTACAAAACATCCAGTAGGTGTCAGCATAATAACTTGGGTTTTGTGCAGCAGCAACTGGACTTCATTTCACCAAGCACATATACTTAGTGGCCCATTTATTAAACCTCAAATTTATCAGGTCATTATTTTTAAGGGGAAAACTTGAATATTTTGTTAAAAGATTTTTAGAGATTTATTAATAAAATAAAAATCCGAACCTGAAAATACACCATGTCAAACCTGTTGAGTTCATATAGAAACCAATGGCAGATGAAGTTGTTTCTTGACATCGTGATCTGTGCTGGATATTTCAAAAAGGTCAGGGTTTTCGTCCGATAATCCAAAAAGTTGACTTTTTGCAGTGAAAATTCAATAAAATTGAGTTTTTGGAGCGTTAATTGTGCTACATGAATTGGCACTCGATTTTGTCTCAGTGTTTTGTTGCTCCAACTTTTTCGAGAAAAATGATTGATAAATGACTTCAATTCGTGGAAGGGAGTTTGTTCGACTTTGTTTTCATAAAAAACTAGTAAATTAGTAAATAACCCCCATAGAGTGCAGTGTCACACTAGCAATAGGTTGTGAACACTCTACTGTGATTTAGAAAACAGAAGAATCGATGTTTTGGGGGTGCTTGTACTTATAACGGTTGTTGGGGTTACAAATATATCTGGACCCCAATGGCAAAAATAACTGGAGGTTTCAGCAGAAAGGGAAAAAGAATAAGTGAGGGGCCCGGCTGGAGAGAGAAGGAGCCTTACCAGCGCTCTTTTAAAATGCATTTTTCAGTGTTTGCCTTTTTTATAACAAATATAGAAGTTATATTAGGAAAAAATTCTAATGCAGACACTCTTGCAATTTAGAAACTCTCCGTTTCACTACAGAAGCACAGACTTTATAATAATGTAGATCCACTCAAAACATAAAAACAGCTCACAACGTACTACCAACGTTTTAGGAGCACACAGTTCCACTTTATAGTCACACAGTTCCACTTTAGAGTCACACAGCTCCACTTTATAGTCACACAGTTCCACTTTATAGTCACACAGTTCCACATTAGAGTCACACAGCTCCACTTTATAGTCACACAGTTCCACTTTATAGTCACACAGTTCCACTTTATAGTCACACAGTTCCACTTTATAGTCACACAGTTCCACATTAGAGTCACACAGCTCCACTTTATAGTCACACAGTTCCACTTTATAGTCACACAGTTCCACATTAGAGTCTCACAGCTCCACTTTATAGTCACACAGTTCCACTTTATAGTCACACAGTTCCACTTTATAGTCACACAATTCCGCTTTATAGTCACACAGTTCCACTTTATAGTCACACAGTTCCACTTTATAGTCACACAGTTCCACATTAGAGTCACACAGCTCCACTTTATAGTCACACAGTTCCACTTTATAGTCACACAGTTCCACTTTATAGTCACACAGTTCCACTTTATAGTCACACAGTTCCACTTTATAGTCACACAGTTCCACTTTATAGTCACACAGTTCCACATTAGAGTCACACAGCTCCACTTTATAGTCACACAGTTCCACTTTATAGTCACACAGTTCCACTTTATAGTCACACAATTCCGCTTTATAGTCGCACAGTTCCGCTTTATAGTCACACAGTTCCACTTTATAGTCACACAGTTCCACTTTATAGTCACACAGTTCCACTTTATAGTCACACAGTTCCACTTTATAGTCACACAGTTCCGCTTTATAGTCGCACAGTTCCACTTTATAGTCACACAGTTCCACTTTATAGTCACACAGTTCCACTTTATAGTCACACAGTTCCACTTTATAGTCACACAATTCCGCTTTATAGTCGCACAGTTCCACTTTATAGTCACACAGTTCCACTTTATAGTCGCACAGTTCCACTTTATAGTCACACAGTTCCACTTTATAGTCACACAGTTCCACTTTATAGTCACACAGTTCCACTTTATAGTCACACAGTTCCACTTTATAGTCACACAATTCCGCTTTATAGTCGCACAGTTCCACTTTATAGTCACACAGCTCCACTTTATAGTCACACAGTTCCACTTTATAGTCACACAGTTCCACTTTATAGTCACACAATTCCGCTTTATAGTCGCACAGTTCCGCTTTATAGTCACACAGTTCCACTTTATAGTCACACAGTTCCACTTTATAGTCACACAGTTCCACTTTATAGTCACACAATTCCGCTTTATAGTCACACAGTTCCACTTTATAGTCACACAGTTCCACTTTATAGTCACACAGTTCCACATTAGAGTCACACAGCTCCACTTTATAGTCACACAGTTCCACTTTATAGTCACACAGTTCCACTTTATAGTCACACAGTTCCACTTTATAGTCACACAGTTCCACTTTATAGTCACACAGTTCCACTTTATAGTCACACAGTTCCACATTAGAGTCACACAGCTCCACTTTATAGTCACACAGTTCCACTTTATAGTCACACAGTTCCACTTTATAGTCACACAATTCCGCTTTATAGTCGCACAGTTCCGCTTTATAGTCACACAGTTCCACTTTATAGTCACACAGTTCCACTTTATAGTCACACAGTTCCACTTTATAGTCACACAGTTCCACTTTATAGTCACACAGTTCCGCTTTATAGTCGCACAGTTCCACTTTATAGTCACACAGTTCCACTTTATAGTCACACAGTTCCACTTTATAGTCACACAGTTCCACTTTATAGTCACACAATTCCGCTTTATAGTCACACAGTTCCACTTTATAGTCACACAGTTCCACTTTATAGTCACACAGTTCCACTTTATAGTCACACAGTTCCACTTTATAGTCGCACAGTTCCACTTTATAGTCACACAATTCCGCTTTATAGTCACACAGTTCCACTTTATAGTCACACAGTTCCACTTTATAGTCACACAGTTCCACTTTATAGTCACACAGTTCCACTTTATAGTCACACAGTTCCACTTTATAGTCACACAGTTCCGCTTTATAGTCACACAGTTCCACTTTATAGTCACACAGTTCCACTTTATAGTCACACAGTTCCGCTTTATAGTCACACAGTTCCGCTTTATAGTCACACAGTTCCACTTTATAGTCACACAGTTCCACTTTATAGTCACACAGTTCCGCTTTATAGTCGCACAGTTCCACTTTATAGTCACACAGTTCCACTTTATAGTCACACAGTTCCGCTTTATAGTCACACAGTTCCACTTTATAGTCACACAGTTCCACATTAGAGTCACACAGCTCCACTTTATAGTCACACAGTTCCACTTTATAGTCACACAGTTCCACTTTATAGTCACACAGTTCCACTTTATAGTCACACAGTTCCACTTTATAGTCACACAATTCCGCTTTATAGTCGCACAGTTCCACTTTATAGTCACACAGTTCCACTTTATAGTCACACAGTTCCACTTTATAGTCACACAGTTCCACTTTATAGTCACACAGTTCCACTTTATAGTCGCACAGTTCCACTTTATAGTCACACAGTTCCACTTTATAGTCACACAATTCCGCTTTATAGTCGCACAGTTCCACTTTATAGTCACACAGTTCCACTTTATAGTCACACAGTTCCACTTTATAGTCACACAGTTCCACTTTATAGTCACACAATTCCGCTTTATAGTCGCACAGTTCCACTTTATAGTCACACAGTTCCACTTTATAGTCACACAGTTCCACTTTATAGTCACACAGTTCCACTTTATAGTCACACAATTCCGCTTTATAGTCGCACAGTTCCACTTTATAGTCACACAGTTCCACTTTATAGTCACACAGTTCCACATTAGAGTCACACAGTTCCACTTTAGAGTCACACAGTTCCACTTTAGAGTCACACAGTTCCGCTTTAGAGTCACGCAGTTCCGCTTTAGAGTCACAGTTCCGCTTTATAGTCACACAGTTCCGCTTTATAGTCACACAGTTCCACTTTAGAGTCACACAGTTCCGCTTTATAGTCACACAGTTCCGCTTTAGAGTCACGCAGTTCCACTTTAGAGTCACACAGTTCCGCTTTATAGTCACACAGTTCCGCTTTATAGTCACACAGTTCCGCTTTAGAGTCACGCAGTTCCGCTTTAGAGTCACACAGTTCCATGTGGCAACAGCTGCCTTAAAGTTTCAGGTAGGAGCACATATTATTCCCAGGGTTGTGTATTATGTGGATTGATTTTCGAGTGAGTGAATCATGAATCTCAGGCAGGATGTGCGACTATTACACTTGTTTGTTTTTGTCTCTCCGCTGAAATTCTTATTATTCCTGAATACTCTTGATAAGTGTTTGGAATTATTTCATACTTTCTGATGAATGAATTACTCATTTGTTTTTATTACTTGATGTGGCTTTTCAGGGTGTTGCCAGACAATAAAATTGTGCCGTGAGTAAAGAAAGAAAGTGTGCGCACAGGTCTATTAGTCTCTATCATAATATGCTGATATTTTAGCATTCTGTGTTGGTAATGTTTCCTCTAACAGTAATTACACCCCTGGACCTGTTATCCAGAAAGCTCGGGCTCTGGGGGTTTCTAGACAAGGCATGTTTCTGTAATTTGGATCTTCATGCATTAAAGGCGGATGTTCACCTTTGAATTAACTGTAAGTTTGATGTAGTTAGTCATATTCTGAGACTATTTGCAAATGGGTCTTATTTTTTATTATTTGTGGTGTTTCAGTTATTTAGCTTTTTATTCAGCCATATGGTTGCTAGGGTTCAAATTCCCCTAGCAACCATGCATTGCTTTGAATAAGAGACTGGAATATGGATAGGAGAGGCCTGAATAGAAAGATGAGGAATAAAAAGTAGTAATAACAATACATTTGTAGCCTTACAAAGCCTTTGTTTTTAGATGGGGTCAGTGACCCCCATTTGAAAGCTGGAAAGAGTCAGAAGAAGAAGGCAAATTATTTAAAAACTATAGAAAACAAATAATGATGACCAATTGTAAAGTTGTTTAGAATTGGCCATTCTATAACATACTTAAAGTTAACTTAAAGGTGAACCACCCCTTTAAGTCTACTAGAAAATCATATAAACATGAAATAAAGCCAATAGGCTGGTTTTGCCTCCAATAAGGATTAATTATATCTTAGTTGGGATCAAGTACAAGTTACTGTTTTATTATTACAGGTATGGGACCTTTTATCCACAATGCTCAGGACCCGGGGTCTTCCGGATAAGAGATCTACCTTAATTTAGATCTTCATACCTTAAGTCTACTAGAAAATCATATAAACATGAAATAAAGCCAATAGACTGGTTTTGCCTCCAATAAGGATTAATTATATCTTAGTTGGGATCAAGTACAAGTTACTTTTTTATTATTACACAGAAAAAGGAAATCAGTTTAAACAGTTTGTTTTTTTGTATAAAATGGAGTCTATGGGAGACAGTCTTTCCGTAATTTGGAGCTTTCTAGATAGCAGGTTTCCGCATAACAGATCCCATACTTGTATGTCAATATTATCAAAGTTGATGTATCCCAAGGTTTGGGTGTGGGTCAACGTTTGTCCAACCTGTGTATCAAAAAAACACGCACGTTTTTGTGACCACACCCCCTAATTACCATGTTCATTTTACAGAATTTGGCAGTTTATAAAAGTTTTAACAAATTTCTGTGTTTTTTGTGTTATTACAGTTTTGCTAATGAAGGTGAATTGCTCTTTAAGAGGCAAGTCAGTTTTCCCAAGAGACCTGCTTATCTTAAATTGTTACAATTGTTTCTTTGCTTATCTTAAATTGTTTCTGGCTGTTCAGTGCAGGAGATGAAAGAGAAAGTCGGGACATTTCAGTAACATTTCAGGACTGCCGGTTGAGCTGTCAAAATCGGGACTGTCCCACAAAAAACGGCCCAGTTGTTAGGTATGTATGACTTAAAAATATAATAATGAGTGGCGTCAGTCCCAAAAGTAATTGGTGCCATTTTTTCTCAGTCCCATAGAGACAAGCGGCAGCTTTTTTCCCCTGGATTTGATGCCGTTTTACTCTTGTCCCCTGGGAAAGGGAAACATGTGGTTCTACTGTAAGTGCAAAAGTGATTGTGGCACCAGCATAGTACTTCTGTCCCCCAGCACCTACACACAACTGCCTCACACACAACTGCCTCACACACAACTGCCTCACACACAACTGCCTCACACGCCCTCCTGCCCTCAAACACCTCTTTACCCTCACATACCTCTCCTGCATACCTCCCAACTGTCCCTTTTTCGGAGGGACAGTCCCTCTTTTGCCAGCTCAACCCGCAGTCCCTCATTTGTACTGGAAAGTCCCTCTTTTCTCTGCACTGAACAGCCAGAAAAAGAAACAAAGTTTCTCACTTAATTGGCTTTTAGCAGAGAGCCCAGAACAGCTAACAGGTGCAAATAAGATACTTTGTAACAATTTTGAGACACAAAAACACAGTTTAGAGAAGGAGAAATATTTTCAAACTTTCATAACCTGCCAAATTTTGTAAAAGGAACATGGTAATTAGGGGTGTGGCCACAGAAAGGGGTGTGGTCAAAAAATTGCTGCGTTAAATGCGGAAAAAAACATTTTGTCCCTCTTTTTACTTCCAAAATGTTGGCAGGTATGCTCTCCTTCCCTCACACACAACTGCCTCAGTCACACAACAGTCAAGTTGGGGCCAAGTCACTAGAAATATCATGTAAAGCTTCTCATTCAAGCCTTGTAAATGAAAACGGACTTGTTGTGACTTTATTCAAGTATTTTTGCCTCCATCTGAACCACTAACAGAATTCAGGACTGAGAAAATGAGTCGCGCCTCGGGGCGTTTGTTTTCCCTGGGCCTCCAGGCGACTATTTCCTTGAACACGTGACTCACTGGCGCCTCGTCGCGCCCCAAATCTCTTCTCCGCCGCTGGTAGAAAGAAGGAATGCGCCGGGATGAACCATTTACCTGGACACACGGGGGGAGGTGTTTGTGTATGGCTGGGAATTAGGGAAGTGGCGCAGGGATAAGGGAACGTCACGCACAACTGCTGCTGACAAGTTTTTACCTGCGCTTCTTATCAGTCCCTCCCTCCGGTGCCACACAGACTGGGCGGGGCCCCATTGTACCTCAAGCAAAGTGAGTCTCCGCCCCCTCGGCCTGATTCACCGTTTGTCGCTGACTGACTGTAGTGGGTGTGGCTAGAGTTCTTGTGCTTCTCCTCCTCACGCACTTTTACTTCTGTCCATTACTTCTTTATCCGGCGGGGAAGTAGGTGCTGGAGAAGCGCATTCCTCTCACACGGAGACACAGGTGAGACAAAGACCCTCAGCAGCACCAGTATTACTATTATTATTATTACTATTATTATTATGACTATTATTATTGTATCATTAGTATAACTACACACTGATAGACTGCACAAGTCTTTGTTATTGTTCCTATCACTTATTATTCCTCACACACAGACTCTTATTTATAGAGGACTTTATATTCACTGTTACTGTGTAATACACTCACCTCATCTAAATACCCGCCCATTGCTCTTTATTATTTCTTTTTTATACTTTTATTTGCCTCCTCCTTCTTCTCACTCTTTCCAACTTTCAAATGGGGGTCACTGACCCCAACTAAAAACAAATGCTCTGTAAGGCTACAAATGTATTGCTATTTTTATTCCTCCTCTTTCTATTCAGGCCTCTCCTATTCATATCCCAGTCTCTTATTCAAATCAGTGCATGGTTGCTAGGGGAATTTGGACCCTAGCAACCAGCTCCCTGCTGAAATCTTTCATCTTTCTATTCAGGCCTCTCCTATTCATATTCCAGTCTCTTATTCAAATCAATGCATGGTTACTAGGGGAATTAGGACCCTAGCAACCAGATGACTGAGATTGCAAACCGGAGAGCTGCTGAATAAAAAGCTAAATAAGTCAAAAACCACAAATAATAAAAAAGGAAAACCAATTGCAAATTCTCTCAGAATATCCCTCTCTACTTCATACTAACAGTTCATTTAAAGGAGAACAACCCCTGTTACTGTAACTGACTGGAAATTAGGGGGTTATTCCCTAGTTTTCATGATACACACACCACTGACTAGTGGGGGATTATTAATTAGTTCTTATAATTAACTAGTTCCTTATAATTCACTGACCAGTGGGGGATTATTAACTAGTTCTTATAATTAACTAGTTCCTTATAATTCACTGACCAGTGGGGGATTATTAACTAGTTCTTATAATTCCTGGGGTAATGTTTACCAGTTACTGTCCCTCATTGCATTAAACAGAAATGATATTTTGTAACTAGTTTCCGTCACTCATTACACTGAAGTAACTGGTTATTGTTTACTAGTTGGCAGGAAGAATGGCGCAGCACAGGGTACAATGTCATTAGGGGTGGGTAATGTATTGCTGAATAGGTATCCGCACAGAATAGAGTGGCTATTATAAAGTATTAATATCTGTAGAAATAAAGCAAATTAACTGCACTTGTTGTGTTTTTCTTGAAGACGTTTCACCAGTCATCCAACTAGAATTCTCAATTCAGAACAGGAAAGGTAGTTGGATGACTGGTGAAACGTCTTCAAGAAAATACAACACAGCAAGTCCAGTTGATTTGATTTATTTCTACAGATATAACATGACCTGGATAAATGAGAATCTCCACAAACATAGGAAGTATTTATCAACTGAAAGGAGTAGGTGTCACTGATTCCAAATCTGGCAGCACCTAAAAACACTCCAAATCAGTGATTCTAGTTAAACACAGTGGGTGACATTTATACACAGTGGGTGACAGTTGTTATACACAGTGCCAGTTATACACAGTGCCAGTTATATACAGTGGGTGGCAGTTGTTATATATACACTGCCAGTTATAGACAGTGGCTGACAGTGGTTATACGCAGTGCCAGTTAAACACAGTGGGTGACAGTTGTTATACACAGTGCCAGTTATATACAGTGGGTGACAGTTTTTGTCAGTGCTGATTATTTCTATTGATTGTGTGAATGTGGCACAGAGAAGGGGGGAGGCCTAAGCACATAATGAATTGCATTGTATCACTACACATATTCATGTGCATATTACACATGTTACAGTATAGGTATGGAACCTGTTATCCAGAATGATCAGGACCTGGGGCTTTCCGGATAAGGGACCTGTCCATAATTTGGATCTTCACACCTTAAGTCTACTAGAAAATCATATGAACATTAAATAAACCTAATTGGCTGGTTTTGCCTCCAATAAGGATTAATTATATCTTAGTTGGGATCAAGTATGGGACCTGTTATCCATAATACTTGGGACCCGGGGTTTTCCAGATAACATCTTTCCATAATTTGGATCTTCATACCTTAAGTCTACTAGAAAATCATATAAACATGAAATAAAGCCAATAGGCTGGTTTTGCCTCCAATAAGGATTAATTATATCTTAGTTGGGATCAAGTATAAGTGACTATTTTATTATTACACAGGAAAAGGAAATCAGTTTTAAACATTTGGATTATTAGGATAAATGGAGTCTATGAGACTTTCTGTAATTTGGAGCTTTCTGGATAGCAGATAACAGCTCCCATACCTGTACACATATTACTGTGCAGGAGTTCTGTGGTTTTAGAATAAAAATGTGTGTTTATATGTATGATCTGATAAATTCAACAAAACATTTATGGCACTATAAACCAATTCACTAACAACATGGATACAGATTGGCTAAAAATGACTGTTTACTAACAGTTAATATCATTCAGCAGATCTAAAGCGCATACAATGTTGGTGCAGGTATGGGATCCGTTATCCTGTTATCCAGAAAGCTCCAAATTACAGGGAAGGTCATCTCCCATAGACTCCATTATAATCAAATAATTAAAATGTTTAAAACTTATTATTACACAGAAAAAGGGAATCAAACAGTAACTTGTACCCGATCCCAACTAAGATATAATTAATCCTTATTGGAGACAACACCAAGCCCAGGTCCCAAGCATTCTGGAAAACAGGTCCCATACCTGTATTGAGCAGTAATTAACAGAAATTGGCCCATTTGCTGACTAATAACATTTGTGCTGTGTTGGTATTTTTACAAGCTCCTGGCACTGGGCTTAAAGGGCATCATTCATTTGTTACACTGATTAGAGTGGGTATCATTCAGTAGCTTTTAACCCTGGCAACACTGAGCAGAGAGGCCATACCTCCCAACTGTCCCGTTTTCAGTGGGACAGTCCCTCTTTTGACAGCTCAACCCAGCATTCCCTTGTCTGTACTGAAAAGTCCACACTTTCTCTGAACTGTACAGCCAGAAAAAGAAACAAAGTTTCTAACTGAATTGGCTTTTGGCAGAGAGCCCAGAATAGCCACAGCAGCAAATAAGATACTTTTGTAACAATTTTGAGATAAGCAAATAAGTTATTGTAACAATTTAGATAAGGAGGTCCCTTGGGAAAAGTTAGACTCACAGCTTAAAGGGCAAATCACCTTCATTAGCAAAACTGTAATAACTGAAAAAAAAAAACAGAAATATGTTCAAACTTTCATAACCTGCCAAATTTTGTAAAATGAACATGGTAATTAGGGGGTGTGGTCACATTCTTTTGTCCCTCTTTTTATTTCCAAAATGTTGGGAGGTATGAGGGCATCTATTACCCACTTAATCGGGGGGCGTGAAGGGGGTTCTATTTAGATTACAATCTGAAATGTTTAATTTGTGCCCAGCTTCCCTGGCAAGGAGAAAACACAATTACCCATGGGCAGCCCCTTCCTATGAATTTGCCAGGCAGATGCCAGTGACATCAGGAGGGCATTGATCTAGAAAGCAGAATGTATTGTATGAATTCCCCATTCAAGTGAACAAAAAGCAGTAGGCATGGCCCTTTTAATAACCATATTCTCCCTAAAAGGACAGCACTGATTCAAATGTAAATATATTTATAATATGAAAATCTCTTTTCTTATTGGCCCTTTAAATGGAATGCTGTGCAGGTGAGCAAATATGACTTTTTTTTTATTGGAACCAAATGATTGTACCTGGCCATGCTGTGCAGCTCAATAAATTCAACGAGATGCAGGAGAATGTGGGATAAAGGGAAAATATAGTTTGTTTATGAGTGTTCCTCGTGTCCTATAAATGGTAAATCAGGCCAGACCTATGACAACACCCATTTATATGTTACATGTATGAAGAGGTAGAGAGTGGAGCCTACTGTGTTTACTCACTAAATCATTAGCATCACCTTGATTATGTCTGGGCTGCTGTACTGATCACCAGCTACAGAAGCCCAAAGTCTTTCCCACCCCTATCTGCCTCCATACGACCCCCGTACAGTAATGTCATGCTCATGTCTGCATCAGTACACAATGGTAACCTGCAACCTGAAGTGCTGCCCCAGCCCATGTGCTTCTGCATAGAGGTGGCAGTAAAGCAATGAGCATAGCTTAGTCTGCATAGGACTACAATACCCAGAGATAGGAACACCAGCTATGTCCATAGTAGTATGATATTTTCCATAATACATAGTAATATAGTAAATTAGGTTGAAAAAAGTCACATGTCGATCAAGTTCAACCTTTTAAATCCATATAAAACCTAAAACTGCTAGTTAAAGGGATTCTGTTATGATTTTTTATGGTGTAGTTTTTAGTAGTTAAGTTGCACTGTTTACACTGCAAATAATTCACTCTACCATGTAACATTTCATTCCTGAAGCAGCCAGTGTATTTAGTTGTAATATTGGTGTGTAGGTGCATCTCACCTCATTTTGCCTGGTCATGTGATTTCACAAAGAGCCAGCACTTTAGGATGGAACTGCTTTCTGGCAGGCTGTTGTTTCTCCTACTCAATGTAACTTAGTGTGTCTCAGTGGGACCTGGATTTTTACAACTGAGCGGTGTTCTTATATCTGGTTACCTTCCCATTGTTTTGTTGTTAGACTGCTGGGGGAGGAAGGGGGTGATATCACTCCAATTTGCAGTAAAGAGTGACTGAAGTTTATCAGAGCACAAGTCACGTGACGGAGGGCTCCTGGGAAACTGACAATATGTCTAGCCCCATGTCAGATTTCAAAATTAATTATAAAAAAATCAGTTTGCTCTTTTGGAAAACAGATTTCAGTGCAGAATTCTGCTGGAGCAGCACTATTAGCTGATGTGTTTTGACAGTATCCCTTTAATGAAAGCAAAGGGAATTCTAAGCATGTTTCCAATATATATTCATTACTATCCTATTACTAATGTATTCCCCAACCAGAGTTCTGGCTCTATTAGCTTGCACCTCTGGTGGGGTAAAAGAAAAGGGGTGACTGTGCCCTATATATATATATATATATATATATATATATATATATATATATATATATATATATATTCTGCGTCTCTGTTTCTGTACAATAGATCCTAGACGTTGGAACTCTGCAGTAACTTATTTTGGTGGTAATTGTAGTTTGAGAACAGCTGAAGGGCCACGGCTCAGCCCTCCTACCTGATATCAGTATATTCTTTTCTTTATTGTCCTGCAGTGTGTGTGTAAACCAGTAGAAGCGATTGCAAACGTGGATGTTGTTATTGTCACTCACACAATATTACACTCAAACATTCTAAACAAATCATTTTCTGATCACACTACAACCAAACTGTATCCGTGACTTATAACTGCCACTTCTTTAGCTTCCTGATACTTTTGAAGTTGTTGCCCTCAGAGCTGTGTGATTTATACAACTAGAGCGCTAGCTTCTGCCCCACAAGCCGGAACTTGCTGCAGAGCTGCCTGTACAAAGTCCTCTCCCTGAGGAAAGGGATCTTGGGAGCTGAGCAACAGGAATGCAGCGCAACCTGATGTGGTGTTGAAGATTAGCTCTGAAATTCCAAATAGTGATATTTTCAGGAATCATCTGCTGCCATGCCTCACAATTTTATGCACAATGTGAAATGTAATCTTTCTTTGTTTTACACAAATATCACAGGCATCTGTAGTGGCTATGGGCCAGAGTATTTATATGGTTATTATTATGGTTATTATTAACATCTATTGGATAATACTTTGTGCTATACCTGCTATCTTACAGTCACACTCCTTTCCCAGAGACTATTATCCACTGTTACTATAGACACCATCTCTCCCTACTATACCTGCTATCCCACAGTCACACTCCCTTCCCAGAGACTATTATCCACTGTTACTATAGGCACCATCTCTCCCTACTATACCTGCTATCCCACAGTCACACTCCCTTCCCAGAGACTATTATCCACTGTTACTATAGACACATCTCTCCCTACTATACCTGCTATCCCACAGTCACACTCCCTTCCCAGAGACTATTATCCACTGTTACTATAGGCACCATCTCTCCTACTATACCTGCTATCCCACAGTCACACTCCCTTCCCAGAGACTATTATCCACTGTTACTATAGGCACCATCTCTCCCTACTATACCTGCTATCCCACAGTCACACTCCCTTCCCAGAGACTATTATCCCACTGTTACTATAGGCACCATCTCTCCCTACTATACCTGCTATCCCACAGTCACACTCCCTTCCCAGAGACTATTATCCACTGTTACTATAGGCACCATCTCTCCCTACTATACCTGCTATCCCACAGTCACACTCCCTTCCCAGAGACTATTATCCCACTGTTACTATAGGCACCATCTCTCCCTACTATACCTGCTATCCCACAGTCACACTCCCTTCCCAGAGACTATTATCCACTGTTACTATAGGCACCATCTCTCCCTACTATACCTGCTATCCCACAGTCACACTCCCTTCCCAGAGACTATTATCCACTGTTACTATAGGCACCATCTCTCCCTACTATACCTGCTATCCCACAGTCACACTCCCTTCCCAGAGACTATTATCCCACTGTTACTATAGGCACATCTCTCCCTACTATACCTGCTATCTCACAGTCACACTCCCTTCCCAGAGACTATTATCCACTGTTACTATAGACACCATCTCTCCCTACTATACCTGCTATCCCACAGTCACACTCCCTTCCCAGAGACTATTATCCCACTGTTACTATAGACACCATCTCTCCCTACTATACCTGCTATCCCACAGTCACACTCCCTTCCCAGAGACTATTATCCACTGTTACTATAGGCACCATCTCTCCCTACTATACCTGCTATCCCACAGTCACACTCCCTTCCCAGAGACTATTATCCACTGTTACTATAGGCACCATCTCTCCCTACTATACCTGCTATCCCACAGTCACACTCCCTTCCCAGAGACTATTATCCACTGTTACTATAGGCACCATCTCTCCCTACTATACCTGCTATCCCACAGTCACACTCCCTTCCCAGAGACTATTATCCCACTGTTACTATAGTTACCATCTCTCCCTACTATACCTGCTATCCCACAGTCACACTCCCTTCCCAGAGACTATTATCCACTGTTACTATAGACACCATCTCTCCCTACTATACCTGCTATCCCACAGTCATACTCCCTTCTCAGAGACTATTATCCCACTGTTACTATAGACACATCTCTCCCTACTATACCTGCTATCCCACAGTCACACTCCCTTCCCAGAGACTATTATCCACTGTTACTATAGACACCATCTCTCCCTACTATACCTGCTATCCCACAGTCACACTCCCTTCCCAGAGACTATTATCCACTGTTACTATAGACACCATCTCTCCCTACTATACCTGCTATCCCACAGTCACAATCCCTTCCCAGAGACTATTATCCACTGTTACTATAGACACCATCTCTCCCTACTATACCTGCTATCCCACAGTCACACTCCCTTCCCAGAGACTATTATCCACTGTTACTATAGGCACCATCTCTCCCTACTATACCTGCTATCCCACAGTCACACTCCCTTCCCAGAGACTATTATCCACTGTTACTATAGGCACCATCTCTCCCTACTATACCTGCTATCCCACAGTCACACTCCCTTCCCAGAGACTATTATCCCACTGTTACTATAGGCACCATCTCTCCCTACTATACCTGCTATCCCACAGTCACACTCCCTTCCCAGAGACTATTATCCACTGTTACTATAGGCACCATCTCTCCCTACTATACCTGCTATCCCACAGTCACACTCCCTTCCCAGAGACTATTATCCACTGTTACTATAGGCACCATCTCTCCCTACTATACCTGCTATCCCACAGTCACACTCCCTTCCCAGAGACTATTATCCCACTGTTACTATAGGCACATCTCTCCCTACTATACCTGCTATCTCACAGTCACACTCCCTTCCCAGAGACTATTATCCACTGTTACTATAGACACCATCTCTCCCTACTATACCTGCTATCCCACAGTCACACTCCCTTCCCAGAGACTATTATCCCACTGTTACTATAGACACCATCTCTCCCTACTATACCTGCTATCCCACAGTCACACTCCCTTCCCAGAGACTATTATCCACTGTTACTATAGGCACCATCTCTCCCTACTATACCTGCTATCCCACAGTCACACTCCCTTCCCAGAGACTATTATCCACTGTTACTATAGGCACCATCTCTCCCTACTATACCTGCTATCCCACAGTCACACTCCCTTCCCAGAGACTATTATCCACTGTTACTATAGGCACCATCTCTCCCTACTATACCTGCTATCCCACAGTCACACTCCCTTCCCAGAGACTATTATCCCACTGTTACTATAGTTACCATCTCTCCCTACTATACCTTCTATCCCACAGTCACACTCCCTTCCCAGAGACTATTATCCACTGTTACTATAGACACCATCTCTCCCTACTATACCTGCTATCCCACAGTCACACTCCCTTCCCAGAGACTATTATCCACTGTTACTATAGGCACCATCTCTCCCTACTATACCTGCTATCCCACAGTCACACTCCCTTCCCAGAGACTATTATCCCACTGTTACTATAGGCACCATCTCTCCCTACTATACCTGCTATCCCACAGTCACACTCCCTTCCCAGAGACTATTATCCACTGTTACTATAGACACCATCTCTCCCTACTATACCTGCTATCCCACAGTCACAATCCCTTCCCAGAGACTATTATCCACTGTTACTATAGACACCATCTCTCCCTACTATACCTGCTATCCCACAGTCACACTCCCTTCCCAGAGACTATTATCCACTGTTACTATAGGCACCATCTCTCCCTACTATACCTGCTATCCCACAGTCACACTCCCTTCCCAGAGACTATTATCCCACTGTTACTATAGGCACCATCTCTCCCTACTATACCTGCTATCCCACAGTCACACTCCCTTCCCAGAGACTATTATCCACTGTTACTATAGGCACCATCTCTCCCTACTATACCTGCTATCCCACAGTCACACTCCCTTCCCAGAGACTATTATCCCACTGTTACTATAGGCACCATCTCTCCCTACTATACCTGCTATCCCACAGTCACACTCCCTTCCCAGAGACTATTATCCACTGTTACTATAGGCACCATCTCTCCCTACTATACCTGCTATCCCACAGTCACACTCCCTTCCCAGAGACTATTATCCACTGTTACTATAGGCACCATCTCTCCCTACTATACCTGCTATCCCACAGTCACACTCCCTTCCCAGAGACTATTATCCCACTGTTACTATAGGCACATCTCTCCCTACTATACCTGCTATCTCACAGTCACACTCCCTTCCCAGAGACTATTATCCACTGTTACTATAGACACCATCTCTCCCTACTATACCTGCTATCCCACAGTCACACTCCCTTCCCAGAGACTATTATCCCACTGTTACTATAGACACCATCTCTCCCTACTATACCTGCTATCCCACAGTCACACTCCCTTCCCAGAGACTATTATCCACTGTTACTATAGGCACCATCTCTCCCTACTATACCTGCTATCCCACAGTCACACTCCCTTCCCAGAGACTATTATCCACTGTTACTATAGGCACCATCTCTCCCTACTATACCTGCTATCCCACAGTCACACTCCCTTCCCAGAGACTATTATCCACTGTTACTATAGGCACCATCTCTCCCTACTATACCTGCTATCCCACAGTCACACTCCCTTCCCAGAGACTATTATCCCACTGTTACTATAGTTACCATCTCTCCCTACTATACCTTCTATCCCACAGTCACACTCCCTTCCCAGAGACTATTATCCACTGTTACTATAGACACCATCTCTCCCTACTATACCTGCTATCCCACAGTCACACTCCCTTCCCAGAGACTATTATCCACTGTTACTATAGGCACCATCTCTCCCTACTATACCTGCTATCCCACAGTCACACTCCCTTCCCAGAGACTATTATCCCACTGTTACTATAGGCACCATCTCTCCCTACTATACCTGCTATCCCACAGTCACACTCCCTTCCCAGAGACTATTATCCACTGTTACTATAGACACCATCTCTCCCTACTATACCTGCTATCCCACAGTCACACTCCCTTCCCAGAGACTATTATCCACTGTTACTATAGGCACCATCTCTCCCTACTATACCTGCTATCCCACAGTCACACTCCCTTCCCAGAGACTATTATCCACTGTTACTATAGGCACCACCTCTCCCTACTATACCTGCTATCCCACAGTCACACTCCCTTCCCAGAGACTATTATCCACTGTTACTATAGGCACCATCTCTCCCTACTATACCTGCTATCCCACAGTCACACTCCCTTCCCAGAGACTATTATCCACTGTTACTATAGACACCATCTCTCCCTACTATACCTGCTATCCCACAGTCACACTCCCTTCCCAGAGACTATTATCCACTGTTACTATAGGCACCATCTCTCCCTACTATACCTGCTATCCCACAGTCACACTCCCTTCCCAGAGACTATTATCCCACTGTTACTATAGTTACCATCTCTCCCTACTATATCTGCTATCCCACAGTCACACTCCCTTCCCAGAGACTTATTATCCACTGTTACTATAGACACCATCTCTCCCTACTATACCTGCTATCCCACAGTCACACTCCCTTCCCAGAGACTATTATCCACTGTTACTATAGGCACCATCTCTCCCTACTATACCTGCTATCCCACAGTCACACTCCCTTCCCAGAGACTATTATCCCACTGTTACTATAGGCACCATCTCTCCCTACTATACCTGCTATCCCACAGTCACACTCCCTTCCCAGAGACTATTATCCACTGTTACTATAGGCACCATCTCTCCCTACTATACCTGCTATCCCACAGTCACACTCCCTTCCCAGAGACTATTATCCACTGTTACTATAGGCACCATCTCTCCCTACTATACATGCTATCCCACAGTCACACTCCCTTCCCAGAGACTATTATCTACTGTTACTATAGACACCATCTCTCCCTACTATACCTGCTATCCCACAGTCACACTCCCTTCCCAGAGACTATTATCTACTGTTACTATAGACACCATCTCTCCCTACTATACCTGCTATCCCACAGTCACACTCCCTTCCCAGAGACTATTATCCCACTGTTACTATAGACACCATCTCTCCCTACTATACCTGCTATCCCACAGTCACACTCCCTTCCCAGAGACTATTATCCACTGTTACTATAGGCACCATCTCTCCCTACTATACCTGCTATCCCACAGTCACACTCCCTTCCCAGAGACTATTATCCACTGTTACTATAGACACCATCTCTCCCTACTATACCTGCTATCCCACAGTCACACTCCCTTCCCAGAGACTATTATCCACTGTTACTACAGACACCATCTCTCCCTACTATACCTGCTATCCCACAGTCACACTCCCTTCCCAGAGAATATTATCCACTGTTACTATAGGCACCATCTCTCCCTACTATACCTGCTATCCCACAGTCACACTCCCTTCCCAGAGAATATTATCCACTGTTACTATAGGCACCATCTCTCCCTACTATACCTACTATCCCACAGTCACACTCCCTTCCCAGAGACTATTATCCACTGTTACTACAGACACCATCTCTCCCTACTATACCTGCTATCCCACAGTCACACTCCCTTCCCAGAGACTATTATCCACTATTACTATAGACACCATCTCTCCCTACTATACCTGCTATCCCACAGTCACACTCCCTTCCCAGAGACTATTATCCCACTGTTACTATAGGCACCATCTCTCCCTACTATACCTGCTATCCCACAGTCACACTCCCTTCCCAGAGAATATTATCCACTGTTACTATAGGCACCATCTCTCCCTACTATACCTACTATCCCACAGTCACACTCCCTTCCCAGAGACTATTATCCACTGTTACTACAGACACCATCTCTCCCTACTATACCTGCTATCCCACAGTCACACTCCCTTCCCAGAGACTATTATCCACTATTACTATAGACACCATCTCTCCCTACTATACCTGCTATCCCACAGTCACAGTGCCTTTTTAGAGGTTTCCCAATTCTACTGTAGACTCTGCTGAGCTGTCAGCACCATTAAGAGATACATTTGTGGTGGATTATTTAGCATTCCTATATCTTCCTATGCCACTTTGTGCCCCATGATATATTGTGTTGTGCTAAACATTGCTCACTGCTGCAGCCAACTGGTATCAAGGGTACCATAACAGACTATTGTCACCGTAAGTGATAACAAACTGTATATATCAAGCTATTTTCATTGGCCAGTGAGTTAATTCCTGCTCTTGATCTGGCTAAGGTACATACATTTCTTTTCCATAACCATATAATAAATTGCCTTTTTGCTAAGAAATTCTCTTACCTAACCAGTAACCTCTCCTTTGTCTCCATTGCCAGAATGAGCCATACAGCAGCAATAGGCCCAGCCTCTTGGGAGCTCTGTGTTAAAGTGGATGAGCAGAATGGAGTTGAGCCTCAAGAGATAAAGATAAGAGTATCTGGAGATCTGCACATTGGTGGGGTCATGCTTCGACTTGTAGAGCAAATCAGTAAGTTACCATTGACCTGAATACAGTTTTCAATGTAAAAGCTTTAACTTAATATTCACTGCAAATATCTATTCACTCAAGTAACATACAGGCAGGTTAGCTGGTTCCTTATTGTGTGTTGCAATGTGTGAGTGATTTGACATTATGGGGCAGATTTATTAAAGGACGATTTAAGAAATTCGAATTAGAATCTTTTTTTTATGGTCTAAATTGTCAAATTCGACTTTGGAATTATCCAATCTCGATTAGAGCTTTTTTAAATAATTCAAATTAAATTTTTGAGATTTAGCATACTCTGGCCCTTTAAGAATTTGGATTCGACTATTCACCACCTAAAACTGTATAGATCAACGGGAGAGGTCCAGTGAGCAATTTGGAGATGTTTGCAGCCTTCAGAGAAAAAAACTGTGTTTGATCGAATTCGATTCGACTC
This sequence comes from Xenopus petersii, assembly GCA_038501925.1. Classification (NCBI taxonomy): domain Eukaryota; kingdom Metazoa; phylum Chordata; class Amphibia; order Anura; family Pipidae; genus Xenopus; species Xenopus petersii. The sequence continues at coordinate 175,084,191 of CM076680.1, read as the reverse complement.
TGTGAAATTGGTCCGAGTTTTAATAATAAATTATCGAATATTCGAGTTTCGAGTAAAATTTTATTCATGTGAGTTAAAAAAAACCATGAATTTGATTATTGATAAATGTGCCTCTATCTGTAAAGCAATGCATTTCGTGCCAAAATTGTATCAAGGTTAAAGGATTACTTATCCACCAGAAAACATTTTCCATTTCTATCTAAGAAATTAACTTACAAAAATCATGATATAGTTGGTTTGTGTTTATATATAACCTATATCTGTAAATCATGCGAGACAGAAGTGCTGTTATATTACCGACATGGAATCTAATTTTAGCAAGGATTATTGTGGTTATCCTTCCAATATCTTAATCACAGCATCCTTGTCACAAGCATGGCCTATCAGATTTATTGAATGTGGCCTATCGGCTCCCAGCGGGTCTAGTCTGGACCAAGGAGGAAGCCCAGGGGTCAAAGTCCAAGTTCACAGTACAAATAGGGTTCAAGAGTTGTCGTAGTCAATATCCAGGCAGACGTTCAAAAAGGCAGGCAGATAAACAGCAAAGTCGATAATCAGGCAGGGTCAAAGTCCAGAAATGAGTACAATAGGAATATTAAAGCACCCAGGAATGTTCCAAAAAAATGCTATGATCGGCCATTGAACCCATGACCTGGAAGGGTTTTTATCTTTGAATTCCCCGCCAAACACGTGACGTCATCGCGCTGGCGTTGCTGTTCCCCACTCGTTGACAATGGGCGCTGCCATCTTGGATGAGATGCTGGAGAGGACGGACGTGCGAAACGGGACTGCCACGCTGAGCGGTCCTGACAGTGGCTTACATTATATTGAGAACAAATACGGTAAAAGTGGTTGTTACTGATCTGATATCACACCAAAAGGACCGCTCCAAGCTTACCCTCCCTCTGGCTGCTCCAATCCCTCCTCGTAAGGTGCTCTGTCCGCAGCGTCCCCACCGCCAAAGTTCATTCAGTGCCAAAAGAATAATCTATATATCATGCCTATGATTAAGGGATTGTATCCCGAAACGCGTAGGGCCTTTTGATCCCTGCATGAGCCTGCAATAAAACTTGTTTCCTCCTCGAATAGAGTGCCGTCCATTCTTTTGGCATTTACTGGTCTGAAATCTGTGTTGGATCGCAATACATCTCCAAGCTCACTTCATCCAACTATTGGACATTAATACATTTTAAGGGACATTATGGTTATCATATCTGCAAGTGTTTCTGCAATATTCATTCAATTATAGTATGTGACATAATCAAAAGAATGATGTCAAAGTCAGTTGAGTCTGTTTTTAAAATCAGTTTTCAAATGTTTTCAGATACTGTGGGGCACATTTATCAAGGGTCGAATCGAAAATTTAAAATTCAAATTTTCAAGTTCTTTATGGCCAAAACTGTCAAATTCGCCTAGGGAATTATTCAAATTTGATTTGAGTTTTTTAAGAACTTGAATTTGTCTATTCGCCACCTTAAACATGCTGATTTTCTGTATAAGTCATTGGGAGACGTCCTGGGATCAATTTGGAGTTGTTTGCAGCCTTCGTGGCATTCAAGTTTTTTCTTGAATCGAATTGAGATTCGATTTGAGTTTTCGAGTCGATCCGTGGGAGTTGTTTGCAGCCTTCCTGACATTCGAGTTTTTTCTCCAAAAAAACTTGAGTTTTCGGGTCGATCCTATTCATCTGAGTTAAATACATTTCAATTTTCATATTTCCAGTTCATGGGAGGATTTAAAAACTCTGTGTGTTACACATATATAGGAGCAAAATACACCCAGTCAATAATTCTGTTTCTGTATTAATTGTACTTTTTGCGCGTTCACTTTCTCGTTCCTTCTGTGCTGAGTATATTGCCTTCGGGTCAAATTGAAAATTCGAAATTTAAATTTTCGATTTTTTTATGGCCAAAACTGTCAAATTCCACTAGGGAATTATTCAGATTTGATTCGAGTTTTTTAAGAACTCAAATTCGATTATTCGTCCCCTAAAACCTGCTGAATTGCTGTATAAGTCAATGGGAGACATCCTGGGATCAATTTGGAGTTGTTTGCAGCCTTCCTGACATTTGATTTGAGTTTTCGGGTCGATCCTATTCACCCTAGTCTAACAATTTTTTTTTTATAAATTTCGATTTGTCGTGTTTCGAGTTCATGGGAGTTTATAAAAACTAAAAAGTATTTAAAGTATTTAAAAACTCACATGAATTTGACCTTTGATAAATGTTCCTCTGTGCGTTACACATTCATAGGAGCAAAATACACCCAGTCAATAATTCTGTTTCTGTATTAATTGTACTTTTTGCGTGTTCACTTTCTCGTTCCATTTGTGCTGAGTATATTGCCTTCGGGTATCCGGAAATGATTTATCCGATGCTTTGTTTAGCTCCAAGATAGAGAATAGCCCCACTGGAATCAGAGACACAAAAGAAATCAGTGTAGTTCTTCAAAGCAAACTATTGTATCTTCTCACATTTCACCTATTCTATTTCACCTTTCTCCGCTTCACCTATTCCCCATTGTTATTTTAAGTGGGATCCCGTCAGTTCACAGGATCAAGTTCACGTGTTCATAATGACTTTGATGTTGCCATGTAGGTCAGAGATGTCAAGTTAGCGGCATTTTTGGGGGCTGCTACTGGGTGTGGGTTTGACACCCCTTATCTATGTTATGCACGAACACTGCACATAATGACGGATAAAAGACAATTATCTCACCCAGTCAGTCCATGTAGTTTCTTTTTGATGCTAAAGTGCAGTGAATTGTTTCCTTTCATATCAAAACTGGTGCACGAACAGGATTAATGAGAGAAAACACTAGTGAACATATTTCATTACTCTAGTGAAGAATCATCTACAAAGATTTAGGGGATAGTGGAACGTATGGAGTGTAGTTAGGGTGCTGTTACCTGTTGCTGTGTGTGCGTGCGTCTGTCTGTGTGTGCATCTGTGTGCACGTATGTCTGTGTGTGTGTGTCTGTGTGTTCGTATGTCTGTGTGTGTGTCTGTGTGTGTGTGTGTGTCTGTGCGTGCATCTGTGTGTGCGTCTGTGCATGTGTGTGTGTCTGTGTGCGTATGTCTGTGTGTGCGTATGTCTGTGTGTGCATCTGTGTGTGCGTCTGTGTGTGCGTATGTCTGTGTGTGTCTGTGCGTGCATCTGTGTGTGCGTCTGTGCATGTGTGTGTGTCTGTGTGCGTATGTCTGTGTGTGCGTGTGTGCGTCTGTGCATGTGTGTCTGTCTGTGTGTGTGTATGTCTGTGTGTGTGCGTCTGCGTGCATCTGTGTGCATCTGTGTGTGCGTATGTCTGTGTGTGTGTCTGTGCATGTGTGTCTGTGTGTGTGTGTCTGTGCGTGCATCTGTGCGTGCATCTGTGTGTGCGTCTGTGCATGTGTGTGTGTCTGTGTGTGTGTCTGTGCGTGTGTGTGTGTGTGTGTATGTGGGATGCTGTTCTCTCCCCTCTTTTTCTACTCTTGAGAAACATTCCAACAAGTTTCAGTTGTACCGACACACGTGCTTCTCTTTTTTACAAAAAAAAATCTTTCATTTTTTTTAACATGGGATCCTACCCAATCAGCTGTAAAGGGGTGCTTCACCTTTAAATTAACTTTTAGTATGTTATAGAATGGCTAATTCTAAGCAACCTATCAACTGACCTTCATTTATTCTTTTGTATAGTTTTTCAATTATTTGCCTTCTTCTTCTGACTGTTTCCAGCTTTTCAGAATCTAAAAAAGAAATGCTATGTAAGGCTACACATGTATTTTTATTGCTACTTGTTATTATTCAACCAGATGGCTGCAATTGCAAACTGGAGAGCTGGTGAATAAAACGCTGAAAAGCTCAAAAACCACATAATAAAAAATAAAAACCAATTGCACTGTGTCACTCTCTACATCATACTAAAATTAATTTAAAAGTGAACAACCCCTTTTAATAGGTATTATTTCCTCTCATTAATTTCATTAATACACTTGTTTTTCAGACCACTGCTAGAAACCCCAGCTGGTAGGAACACCATGGGGGTCTGTGTTAACATAGTAACGTAGTAAGTTTGGTTGAAAAAAAAACACATGTCCATCAAGTTAAACCTAACTGCCATTTGATCCAGAGGAAGGCAAAAAACCATATTTGAAGCCTCTCCAATTGCTTCATAGGGGAAAAAAAATGTTTTGCTTTTTTTTTGCCAGCTGCAGGTAGAACAATGTTTGCTATGGATTACTGCCCAGTTGCCAGGAAAGGAAAAGGCTGACCCGCACATCCCTAGTTTAGTAATACACAAAATAGAAATGATAAAATTCAGGGGCCTATTCACTTTCAACAATCCACTTCATTTGGGCTCATTTATCAACACCGGGCAAATTTGCCCATGACAAGTAACCCACAGCAACCAATCAGGGATTGGCTTTTTGTAGCCAGCTGCAGGTAAACCAATGAATGCAACTATTTGATTTGGTTGCCATTGGTTACTGCCCATGGGCAAATTTTCCAAGTGTTGATAAATGACCCCCACTGGAATTTTTCTATACATTATACAGGTATGGAGTCCACTATCCAGAAACCCATTATCCAAATTAGAGGAATTCCTTTCCTGTAGACTCTATTTTAATCAAATAATCCAAATTTGAAAAAAAACAATTCTGTTCTGTGCAATAATAAAACAGTACCTTGTGCTAGAGTCCTTCAGCAGGTCGGGTACCCACGGGTTACCTGCAAAAAAAGTGGGCATCCTGCGGAATGTGGGGAGGATTTTCAGGTGCGGGTTTAGATGCGGGACTGTGGGTCGCGGGTCGGGTTGTGGGTCTCATCTAAATATCTTATCTTATGTAATATTGTCTATATTTTACTCCTTTTAAAGTTTTACAAAATGTGTTTCTGTCCCTGTCCATTTTTGATGACGCCACTCCCGGTTTGCAGCACCATCACTTCCTGTTTGTTGGTGGTTGGTGGGTTGCCGGTTGGGTTACAGATAAGGCAGTTGCGGGTCCAGGTTGGGTAGCGGATCAAAGTGGGTAAATATGCGGGTCGAGGGCTTCGGGTTGTGGGTTCAGGTCTGGTCCGGGTCTTAGAAATTGGACTCTACCTTGTGCTGGATCCCAACTAAGATATAATGAATCTGTATAGGAGTCAAAATAATCCTAATGGATTTCATTCACGTTTAAATATTGAAATGACATATGGTATGGAGACCCAAATTAGGGAAAACCCCAGGACCCAATTATTCTGAATAAAAGGTCCCATACCCCAGGTCTCAAATATTCTGAATAAAAGGTCCCATCACATCCTGGCACATCATGTCTCCCTTTCAATGTGTGTTTTAGCATTTGCTCTTATACTGTTCTTTATTCTGCAAATATTCTGTATAAGAGAATTCTGATACATGTTTGTGCCTATTGTTACCATATGTAAGTGCACCTTGAACATATACTAATAGCTTTATTCTGAAATACATTGTACATACATTAATCTCATATATTGTCTTCCATTTTGCTACATCTGAGCTGATTGTCATTATTTTATCTTTCTAGGGGTAACCAGAGATTGGTCAGACCATGCACTGTGGTGGGAACAAAAGAATTGCTGGCTTCTTAAAACCCACTGGACCCTGGATAAGTATGGGGTGCAGGCCAATGCCAAGCTGTTGTTCACCCCTCAGCACAAGCTCCTGCGTCTCCGTCTGCCTAATATGAAAACTGTCAGACTGAAAGTTAGTTTTTCAGCGGTGGTGTTCAAAGCTGTCGTTGAGATCTGCAAAATACTGAGTAAGTAAAATCAGCCACAGCAGGGAATCATATGGTGCAATGGCTGGAGATATTGTTCACAGCTGTGTTCAATATAACAACAATATTATGTATATTTAGGGGTCCATTTATTAGACCTTGAATTTATCTGGTCAAGTTTTTAAAGGAGAAAACTCGGAAATTTTGAAGGAAAAAAAACATCTTAAAAAAAACCTTGTTTATTATACACCAGAGCTGCTAAAAATCCAAATCAGAAAATACTCCATCTAAAACCTGTCGAGGTCATGTAGAAGTCAGTGGGGTATATTTATCAATGAGTGAAGTTACAGATCGTCACAGTCGGCTGAAGTCAAATTCCGCCACTCTCCATTTCTATGGCATTTTTAAAGGCGTATTTATTAGAGGGTGAACTTTCACCCAGTTATAAATACTCTTTAAAGGAGAATTCAACCCCTTCGGCGCTAAAATCCTTCCCCCTCCCCTATGTTGCCCCTCCCCCCCGGCAAATGCCCCTAACTTGTTACCGACCCCTCCGTACAGTTCCTCTCCTGTTGAGTTCACGGCAGCCATGTTCGCCCGTGCGCTCTTCCTGTATTCACCGGCATTTGGTGGCACATGCGCAGTAGAGGGATTTATCGGTAATGATCTACTGCGCATGTGCCGAAAGCCACAAAGTTTCCGAAAAAAGAAATAGGGGAGGGGGAGGGATTTTAGCACCGAAGGGGTTGAATTCTCCTTTAAGCCCTAAGCAAATCAAGTGCACAGTTGCACAGTACTTTGTCTGGAGTGCATACATATATATTTATGGGATCTGTTTTCCGGAAAACCATTATCTAGAAAGCTCCGAATTATGGAAAGACTGATTATAATCAAATAATCCAATTTTTTTTGATTTCTCTGTAATAAAACAGTACCTTGTACTTGATCCCAACTAAGATTTAATTAATCCTTTTTGGAGGTAAAACCAGCCTATTGGGTTTATTTAGAGGCCCATTTATCAAAGGTCGAATTTCGAATTCATGTGAATTTTTTAAAATTCGAATATACTCACAATATGACTCGGATGTTATTCAAGCAGGGCCAGAGCCTAGGCCCACTGCCGTTCCTCGCCCCTGTCCCCTCAAGGGGGACAGGAGCAATGGGGATTGGTGCGCGGGAAATTGAAAAAAATTATTGTATCTCCAGCACATCCCCAGTTTTTTTGAACCAATGTGGGTGTGTTTGGGCAGCATGGCGCCCCCCTAAAATCTTGCCGCCCTAGGTGGCCTTTCCACAAACCGGGGCCTGTATTTAAGAAAAAATTTGAATGGCTAAAATTCGATCGATTGGTTATGACCCAAAAATTCAAATTGTATTCAATTCATATGAATCAAATGTTTCTCCCGAAAAAAAACCTTGAATGTCAAGAAGGCTATTAACATCTTCAACTGGCTCAACAGACCTCTGCCATTGACTTGTACAGGAACACTACAGGTTTTTGGTGGTGAATATTCGACTTAGGACTGTTTCCATACCTTCCAACATTTTGGAAGTAAAAAGAGGGACAAAAAATTTTTTTCCGCATGTAGCGCAGCAATTTTTGACCACACCCCTTTCTGTGGCCACACCCCCTAATTACCATGTTTGTTTTACAAAATTTGGCAGGTTATGAAAGTTTGAAAATATTTCTCCTTATCTAAACTGTGTTTTTGTGTCTCAAAATTGTTACAAAGTATCTTATTTGCACCTGTTAGCTGTTCTGGGCTCTCTGCTAAAAGCCAATTAAGTGAGAAACTTTGTTTCTTTTTCTGGCTGTTCAGTGCAGAGAAAAGAGGGACTTTCCAGTACAAATGAGGGACTGCGGGTTGAGCTGTCAAAAGAGGGACTGTCCCTCCGAAAAAGGGACAGTTGGGAGGTATGCTGTTTCCATGGTCGAGGTGTGATAAATCTCACATTCGAAAGGGGGATAATTCAATTTAAAATTTGAAACTTGAAAATTCGAATTTACTATTCAACCCTTAATAAATCTGTCCCTTAATGTTTACATGATGTTATAGTAGATTTATCTGGAAAACCCCAGGTCCTGAGCATTCTGGATAACGGGTGTAGCGCTATAGTAAAATGAGTGCACCGTTCTCTAACTATGATCTCCACTCTCAATACTGTTTCTCCAGATGAGACCTTAAATCTTAGCAAGTAAGCCCTTGCAAACGGTGTGTAGGCAGGGTGTAGTGTAACTGTAACTTGATGCAGGGTGCAATAATTGGGCACGAGTGGTTCTTATCACTTAACCAATGAACATATTTATTGAACAAGAACAATCCTCAATGGAGTGTACATAGAGCAAACAGGGTCATACATCAACAGTGGATATATACTCACAGCACCTTTGGTCAGTATCTGTCCCCACATCGAAGAGAACATAAACAGCAGCTGCTCAAGGTACTCCCAGCTTTCAGCCTTTTCCCTAAGTGGAACCTGAAGGGAATCCATGTCTGTACACTTAGGGGTAGATTTATCAAAGAGTGAAGTTGGTGATCTCCTCAGTCCGCAGAGCGAAATACAGTCTCTCCATTCATTTTTATGGGGTTTTTAAAGGAGAAGGAAAGTCAAAAACAATGTTATGCTCCAAGTATTGCCAATGATAAATATGTATCTGTGCCAGTATCCTTTCCCTCCTTAGTTTTGACATAAATATTTTAGCAGCAATCGATGTAAAAATAAGTTTCAACATGTATAAAATCACATACCCTGTCTGCTGTCCAGAAATCGCTCAGAATAGGGCATGCGCATGCGCAGAATGGATCTCCAGTGCCCTGTGCATGCGCAGTTTAAACTTCAAGGTTCCGTGTTCAGTGCTGAAGGTTTAATCACGTGATCCATGCTGACGTCATCGCTGACCTCTCTAATCCAGCCCCATTCTCTAAGTAGCCAATAGCGCTCCTGCTTACACGTTGCTAAGCAACAAAGGAACGTTTCTTTTTCTCCTGCGCTAGCTCCGATTTGCAATCAGTCACTGCCAGCTAGTGAGTGTGCAGGACATATTTGCTATATGCAAAACGGATTGAAGGAACTGTTCCTTGTTTCAAAACGGATTATCTTCAGTACAGGCATGTTATGTGTAATTACAGCTCTGCACTTTATAGACTTTATAGATAGGAATCACACTGCAGAAAAACGGGTTGCCATAGCAACACTCGTTTTTTAAATTTGATTGTTTGAAATTGTCAGAAGTGTGCAGAGCAGAGTTGTGCAGCTTGCTGAGCAGATTATTTGCTATAAGTACTGAGTATTGAGTATAGTTTATAGTCACTGCAATGGTTTCACTCCATTGTCCCCCTCACAGTGTGTTCCTCCCTTGTAATTGACACCCAGCTGTGGCTGATTACCATGTGTAAGTTTTTGGGTATTCAGACTCACTGTATTAGTTTCACTCCTTTGTTCCCCTGAAACAGGGGACGCGTGTGTGACGCGCCGCGCGGGGGTCAAGGGGAGGGCTTAATTTAGCGCATGCGCATTTGAAAATAGGAGAGAGAGGAAATGACGTTGACACGGCCAAAATGGCGGCCGCAAAGAATAAAACGTTTGAAAACTTCGACGCAATGGTATGAGAGCTCCAGACCGATTTGGGCAGTGAAAATAATGCGGTTCAGGAGGGGTGCACACAGGCAACAATTAAAGTTGAGTATTGCAAAATACCTTTCCTTCTCCTTTAAAGGCGTATTTCTCAAAGGGTGACAGTGAAAGTTCACCATTTGATAAATACACCTTTAAAAATCCCATAGAAACGAATGGAGAGAGACGGTATTTCACTCCCCTTAGTTTCAGTACCCCGGATCCTAATCCCTCTGACTCTCCTCATAGGAGCCTTAAGCTGCTCAGCTAACCTGTCTATCTGTCACTTCTAGAGTGACCTCTTAAAGAAGAAATCAACCTGTAGGAGAAAAAAACTCCGTACTTCCCACCACAGGTAGACCCTCCTTCCCCCAGGCTAACTACCCCCCCGGGGAGATGCCCCATACTTTGTACTTACCCGTTGGCACAGATTCTTCCAGCGAAGTTCTACACGTCCATCTTTTGCGTCCTCTGTAAGCCGACTGCGAGATCAGTATTTCTGTGCATGCGCAGTTGGAGCAGTTTGCTGGTTTGTGCAACTCTGCATGCGCGGAATTACATGGAAATTGCCATCTACTGGTCACTATTGTGAACACCAAGGAGCATAGCTGTAAGCAGCAATAGGAACTGTATTTTAGGACACAGTTACACTAGGGTGCTGCCTGCTAAATAATACTGGAAGACTAATTTACCAGTCCCCTACATGGGTCCCATTTGTATATATATATAGATATATATATATATATATATATATAGATATATATATATATATATAGATATATTGCTTATATATTATTTGCAGTCAGATGAGCATAAGCTCAGTTTCTCTTCCACTCCCCCCACAATAGCTGTATTGTTATTTCTTGGCTTGTGTGGGGAAATGCTAGTTCTTAATTGGCCGTGACTGCACAAATACCTTCTTGCAATGCAAACTTTGCTCTTTTAAATCGCATTCCTGAGCACAATAAAAAAATAAAAATAATAGGCTATTGTAAGGCTGACACAACCACTGTGATCGTTAGATAGTTACAAATGCCAAATCCTCCTTAAAATTAAACTCGTTAGGAACGAAAGGTTTCAGGAGCTTGTTCTCCCTGTGTATGTGGGGTTTTCTCTGGTTTACTTTCTCATTCCAAAAACATACATGCACATTAAACTGACCATATTGTGCATGACCTTAGATTGTATCAGAGACTGGGGGGCACATTTACTTAGCTCGAGTGAAGGATTAGAAGGAAAAATACTTTGAATTTTGAAGTATTTTTTTGGCTACTTCGACCATCGAATTGGCTACTTCGACCTTCGACTACGACTTTGAATCGAACTAAAAATCGTTCGACTATTCGACCATTCGATAGTCGAAGTACTGTCTCTTTAAAAAAAAACTTCGACCACCTAAAACCTACCGAGCACCAATGATAGTCTATGGGGAAGTTCCCCATAGGCTTTCTAAGTAATTTCTGATTGAAGGAAAATCCTTCGATCGATGGATTAAAATCCTTTGAATCGTTCGATCGAATGATTTTCCCTTCGATCGAACGAGTTGCGGTAAATATTTCGACTTCGATATTCGAAGTCGAAGGATTTATCTTCGATGGTCGAATATCGAGGGTTAATTAACCCTCGATATTCGACCCATAGTAAATGTGCCCCTAAGTGATATATAATCTCTGTGAAATGGTCCAGAATGTAAAAATACACATACATACAATATGTCGGCTCTATATAGTGAGGGATAATAATAAATTTGAGAGTACCTCTTTAATATATGCAGAGATATGCACCTTCTGCAGAATTCTTTGTGGCTAAATTATTACTTATCATCATCATCTATTTATATATCACTGACAAGTTATGCAGTTCTTTATTACTTATGAAAATCGTATTTGTAACTTGAAATAATTACTTTTAAATGTGAAGGCCCACTAAAATATTCAAGAGGAAACCCTAATTTAATGCTTTTTTTGCCTGACAAATCCCACCAAGTGATTCCCACAATGCGAGAAAGGTTGAAAAAATATCGTTAGTAAATCTTTTTTTTTTTTTTTTTTAATTAATAAACCAGTATGTTTATTCTGTTGGGTTAGTTCCGCATTTCCAATGGAATATATTCAGTAGTCATGCCTGATGAATACGTGTAACAAATATCTTCCTCTGTGAAAAGCAGTCGCCTGGAATCTATAATTATTTATATATTTAGTGTTTTCCACTGACTCTTTCCTGTCTAAAAAATATCTTTTATACTGTTGTAAATCTGGATATTTTCACATGTTCTTTTACTAAAGTTTAATGAACCTCAACTGTGCACTTTTTTTTGGAAAATTAGAATTTTACATTTATAAAAAGTAAAACAGAAGGTATTTTTCCAATTTCCCTATTGTTTTTCCTCCAGAGGTGACAAAAACTATTTTATTTTTATTACTTATATTTCTTTGAGGGCCCTCTCCTATTCATATTCCCTTTTCTTGCTCAAAGCTCTGCCTGGTTGCTAGGATAAATAAGACCCTAGCAAACTGATAGCTGCTGAAATATGTTTGGTCGAAACTCGAATTAGAGATTTATCATACCTCGATCTGGGGAACAACTCAAATTAGATTGTATGCCACCGAAAACCTGTGGAGTTCATGTAGAAGTCAATGGCAGAGGTCCAGTGACCCATTTGAAGATTTTAATAGCCTTCCTGACATTCAAGTTTTTTTAGATTCGAGTTCCGTCGAATTCGATTTGAGTTTTCGGGTCGTTAATATTTGTTCCAGTTTAGACGTTCGAGTTTTTTCTTTAATAAGATACCATTCGAGTTTCGAGGTTATCCGAGTTAATTTGAGGTTAAAAAAAAGTCTATCATTCAAACCTTTGATAAATATGCCCCTAAAAGTTAACGTAAAGGGGAACTATCCTGAAAATGAAAATTCTATAGAAGAGTCTTCATACTGAAATAAGAAACTTAACTCACCTATTTAATCTTTTCGCTTTCGCTCTCAACTGGACTGTTTCCTTCTCAACTAAAACATGCTCTTGTCACCCCCATTCTGAAAAAACCCTCTCTTGATCCCTCCAATCTTGACAACCTCCGACCTATCTCTCTGCTACCTTTCATCTCTAAACTACTTGAGGGCCTAGTCTACAACCGACTAATCTCATTCCTCTCTGACAATAACCTGCTGGACCCCCTACAATCTGGTTTTAAGCCACAACACTCCACAGAAACTGCCCTGACTCGACTAACTAATGACCTTTTAACCGCTAAAGCCAACAATCATTTCTCACTACTAATACTGTTTGATCTCTCAGCCGCATTTGACACTGTAGATCACCCTCTCCTCCTCCAGTCCCTCCAGTCGCTTGGCCTTCGTGACACAGCCCTGTCCTGGTTCTCTTCTTACATCACCAATCGTTCCTTCAGTGTCTCCTACAATGGAGTATCATCTTCTCCCCTACCTCTTTCTGTTGGAGGTCCTCAAGGCTCTGTCCTGGGACCATTACTATTCTCCCTCTATACTTCCTCCCTTGGCAAATTAATAAATTCGTACGGTTTCCACTACCACCTCTATGCTGACGATACTCAGATCTATCTCTCATCTCCTGATCTCAACCCAGAACTCCTAACTCGCGTCTCCTCCTGCCTGTCCGCTATCTCTACCTGGATGTCGCAACTCTACCTTAAATTTAACCTCTCTAAAACTGAAATGGTTCTCTTTCCTCCAACTAACACCAGTAACATCCCCGAAGTCTCCATCATAGTTAACAATTCCACTATCACCCCCTCTCCCCAGGCTCGGTGCCTTGGGGTTATCCTAGATTCTGCCCTGTCATTCACTCCTCATATCCAGTCACTTATTAAATCATGTCACTTCCACCTAAGGAACATATCCAAAATACCATCAATTATCACCCAAGACGCTGCCAAAATTCTTATTCACTCTCTCATCATATCGCGTCTAGACTAGTGTAACTCTCTTTTAATTGTCCTTCCCCTCCAGAGACTGTCAGCTCTCCAGTCCATAATGAACACTGCTGCGAGGCTCATACACCTCAGCAACCGCTCCTCCTCTGCCTCGCCATTCTGTCAATCCCTGCACTGGCTTCAGTCACCTTTCAGAATCAAATTCAAATTAATGACACTGACTTTCAAAGCACTTCATAACTCTGCCCCACCCTACATCTCTGAACTCATCTCTATATACTCACCCACTCGCTTACTACTCTCCTCTACTGACCTGCTACTCAACTCTTCTCTCATTAAATCCTCACATGCTCACATTCAAGACTTTGCAAGGGCTGCACCCCTCCTCTGGAACGCTCTCCCACGGTCTGTCCCACTTTCTCCCAACCTTTCTGCTTTCAAAAAATCTCTGAAAATGCACTTCTTTCGAGAAGCCTCCCCTCACTCTGCTTAACTACCAAACACAACACCACATACAGTACCACATTTCTCACCCACTTACTTCGATCTTGCCCACTCCCACACCTTGTGTATTACTCCCTTCCCTTTAGACTGTATGCCTATGCATAGGGCCTTCCTCACCTTTTTGTACCTGTATTGATTGTGATGTTTGTTACTCCATATGTTCTATGTATGTAATTCATGTGATGTAGTTGTATAATCACATTTACTTTACAGTGCTACGCAATATGTTGGCGCTATATAAATACATGTTAATAATAATAATAATAAAAGCTCCAAATAACAGAAAGGCTGTCTCCGATAGACTCCATTATAATCAAATAATCCTAATTTTTAAAAACTAATTTCATTTTTGATGTAATAATAAAACAGTAGCTTGTACTTTATCCCAACTTAGATATAATTAATCCTTATTGGAGGCAAAACCATCCTATTGAGTTTATTTAATGTTTACATTTTCTAATAGACTTAAGGTATGGAGATCCAAATTCCAAAAAGATGCTTTGTCCAAAAAAACGCAGAAAAATAATTAGGGATGCACCGAATCCAGGATTTGGTTCGGGATTCAGCCAGGATTCGGGCAAATCCTTCTGCCTGGCCGGACCGAATCCGAATTTGCATATGCAAATTAGGGTTCGGATTCGGTACAATATTCGACCGAATCTTTCGCAAAGGATTCGGATGTTCGGCCGAATCCAAAATAGTGGATTCGGTGCATCCCTAAAAATAATGCTTTTATTATATTACATCTGAACATAAGTTTTTGCTGATTGAACATTGTACGTAAGTGAAACATTGTTATGCTTTTACCAGAAAGATGAAGTTTAAAAAACCTGATTTAGCCCAAATCCTGCCTGTAGTGAGACATGATTTCTAGTGGTTTTGAAAGCGTGAACTCTAATGCATCTTCTAGGCAAAAGGACTTAACTTTCAATCAAAATCAGACTAAGAGGGGTATAGTGAAGAGTAACTTGATTTCAGGTACAGAAATTGTAATTGATTGTAATTGATTGATCATATTTAGATTTTTTTTATTTCAATATGTGAAGCTTATATTACATTTTTATATTCGCCCGTTATCAAAATCCTGAATAAATGGTGAGTTTCAAATAGCACAAAAAGCTGGATAATTTCTTTGGAAAACGTATGGGATATATACAGTTATGCAGTTCACAGAAATACCATGTAATACTTGTACCATGCAGAGAGGTGCTCCTTGAAGATGGATATTAAACTATTTCAGTTATGTCCCTGGGTGATTTCGTTCTGTTTGTTTAAATGAGACGGTAACATATCTGATAATGTTGAACATTAAGATGGTTGTCTATAAAGAGCAGAAAAGCAACAGTAACTCAATGCAGATATTCTGAGACAGTTTGCAATTTAACTTTCTGTGTTCCAGTTTGGAATTTAGGCAATTGTCTGGTTTCTAGGGCCCAATTAACCCTAGCAACTAGGCAGTGGTTTTAGTGAGAGACAAGAAAACTAGCCTCGCAGAGCAATAGTTTTCTTGACTGCCAGGGTCATTGACCCCCATTTTATATCTGTAAAGAAAAGTCTCGGGGTCTTAAAGGAGAATTCAACCCCTTATTAAAAAAAACCCTACCCTACATAGACCCCCCCTCCCTCCCTAGCCTAGCTACCACCCCCGGTAAATGCCCCTAACTTTGTACGTACCCCTCGGTGCAGATTCAGGGCATCGGAGTTCACGGCAGCCATCTTCTTCGGTAATCTTCGGGTCTTCTTCTGACGCTACAGCAATTTCTGTGACTTCCGGCATATGCACAGTTGTACGGGACCGGCAGACTACTCCAACTGTGAATTCCCCGAAACGGCTCTTACCTCCTGAAGAGAAGAAGATGGCTGCCGTTAACTCCGCTGGACAGAATCTGCACCAAGGGGTAAGTAAAAAATTAGGGGCATTTACCCGGGGGGCAGCTAGGCTGGGGGGGAGGAGGGAGGGAGTCTATGTAGGGTAGGGGGTAGGGTTTTTTTAATAAGGGGTGTAATTCTTCTTTAAATCAGATCTCTGGTCCATTTGATTCCCCCACTACACATTAAACTTACTGCAGAGCAGCGTATGTGATAGAATGTTATATCTAACTGCCAATGATAGTTCTGTGGTATCAGGGAATGATATCAGCAACATGTTATTGATTAAAGGGCTAGTGTGGGCTTTGTCTGAAGGCCAGTCAAGGCAAGAGATGGCTGTAAAGTCTTACAGTATGTACCTATATGTATATCCCCTGAGATAGAACATATTCATGTGTCTGTATACATTTTATGAGCTGAAGTTGAGGGGGCTGCTCAAATGGTGGACTTTAAACAGGAGCCTGAAACCAAAACTTGTCTTTAGACTCCTCTATTCAAGCCCTCTTGAACTATTCACCCGAAATCTGTCCCCAGTTAGCCTTGAGTTTGTGATTCCTACTCCCACCCATAGCTGCTTTGGGTCCTCAGGAGAAGACAACTTCACAGTTGAGTTGCAATGCTCCTTTACCTTATGAACAATGTACAATAAATACTGTATATATTTTGCCAGATTCCCAGTCACCCGGGCAATAGAAATAATTACTGTCAGATGCCAAAACCATCAGTTTCACACTACACACCTGCTACAAGCCTATGCCTATGGATACAGATAGCTTATTGTATGAATCAAATAAAGCTCATTGTCTTATAGAAATCGTGGTCTCTTTGTTGGCCCAGTATCAGCCCAGAGCTTTATTACTTTAGCTGTGGAATGTCATAGTTGCAGTCACACCAAACAAGACCGTGCATGTGGCCTTATTAATACTCAATGAGATCTGTTCCAACATGGCACATGAGTGAGAGCCGTCCTATATCAGTCACACACTCAGCAGAAAGCCTGGCAGTTTTAACAAGCCAGAGAAACAGCATTAATGTTTTAGAATATTATTCTTCTGATTATGCTGGTAAGCTTGTACATTTTCTACATTCACATGAGTTTAGTTTGCATTTCATTGGCACAGAGTTTGCAGGTAATGCTGGCTTTAAGGTTGGCTAGAGACTAAAGACTATTTGCTGGGGGGTGAGATCTGGGGTGAATATGACCTGGATATTCTTGAAAATAAGAAACTAATACACCAATATTTTCGTATGTCTGTACCTTTGGCCCTAACCAAAGTTTTGACCTTCAAGCTGAACCCTGACCAAAGGCTGGACCTTCAACAGCAGTGTAAGATTCATGTTCTTTTATTAGTGCAGCTGCAATAAATAGTGATGAGCGAATCTCTCCTGTTTTGCTTCGCCTTAAAATTTGCAAAACTGCTAAAAATTAGCAAAATGATTTGAAGTCAATTGGCATCAAAATAATTTTTAAGCGCGACAATTTTGATACAAGCACAAATTTTTCTACGTGTGACTCTTTTGTCCAAATGCATTAAAGTCAGTGGGTGTCCGAATAATTTGAGACGCGAAGATTTTTTGATGCAGCATATTTTTCCAAGGTGACGCAAAAGCTTTCGCAGTCGACGAGGTGCAGAAATTCTCCGCAGATCCATGCCTGGCAAATAAATTCACTCATCACTAGCATTGAAGTACACCTTCTCCTGAGAGGCAAAAAGTCTATCATGCAACTTGCTACTAGTCACCTACAAATAGCAGCTTGGATGACCTACTCTAAACCTTGCCATACTCTTAAATATCTACTTGTTTGGTGAGATTGACAAATAAGCATATCTTTCCCCCGATATACCTACCTTGAGGTAGTCAATATCAAGTTGATCTAATAGTTGGGCCCTTGGGCCTAACAATGGGATCACAACGACAGTAAACATGAGCTACGGTAAGTGATGGGCAATAGCCTAGTTGTTTAGCCTGCCATGTTTTTTCCATTGAACACACATAGTCTTCTTGCCTGAAATCACTCCACACCATCTTATTGCTGACAATGGCAATCGCATCAGAACTCCAGCATAGTCAATTTTGATGTGATTCTTACCTAACATTCCCATGCAGTTTTATCAAGGGACTTTATAGCATTATGTAATAGAAGACAAAAAGCATCTGAAAATATGAAATATGTTGTTGCCTTCTTTGTTTCAAACCAGACATATACTAAAAACGAATCTAGTCAGAGCCTGTTTAAAATCCTGTGCAGTGTATAGTGTGCATATATAGCCCTGCTATATATGTATATCCTTTTATAGTAGTGATGCACATAATACAGGAATTGGTTTTGGATTTTGCTGTATCTGAGCCTTTTTCTAACCAAATTCAAACCCTACAAAGTGAAAAATTTACCACATTTCACTCGACATTGCTGGTTTCCCCCAAAAAACGATCCACAAATGATTTTTATCTTTGCTCATTGGCATGGTTTCCACCTCTAAGGCTCTGGTTTAGACATTATACTCATAGATTGTTTGGATCCAGTTTTAGTCAGAGCTGTTGTGTGAAGAAAATTCCTATGTGGTTGAGTGATTAGGGTAATAAGGCTTTACAAGGCCTAGCTGAATTGCATCAGAATGATTTAGTAGCCAAGGACAAACTGAGATTTGAGTATTTTTGCTATATAACTAAAATCTTCAAAAGCATGGGCCAGTACTTAAGAGTAAATGTGAATTCTGAAACTTGTACCTAATTTTTGCCTGCAGACATCAGAAGGCCTGAAGAACTGTCTCTAATAAAACCTGCAGATGATTATTTTAAGAAGAAAAAGAAAAAGGAGACTAAAGATACTGTGCTAGATGAAGTTATCAATTTGGAGAGCCCAAGCAGTAATTCTGGATCCTTAGGTAAATATGGTACATCCCTGGGACAATTGTACAGCTCCTCACATGCTTATAGGGTGACTAAATCATGAGTACTGAGTACTGCTTCTTCTCACCAGTCCAGTCATGCTTTATAACTTATCAGAACTGCATCAAGTAAGTTTTATTAAGAATTTTATAGTTTGCCGAAATGTACTTATTAGAATAAGTGCAGTGGGGCATTGAAAGGTCAGCAGCATTGCTGTGTAACCCTGTGCTAGGCAACATCTTGAAGACACCCAGTTATCATTCAAGTGTCAGACTGGGCTTTCTAGGGCTCATCAGAGAACCCAGCATCCAGGCCCGAGCTCTGATACTATATATATATATATATATATATATATATATATATATATTTATGAAAAAATACATTTTTAAAATGTATTAAAAGCCTTAAATGTTCTAGAGATGTTTATATCCATATAAATTGCTGCTTTCTCTTTGGAATAAGTTGAATATTAGTGAAACCATGGTACTGTTTGGTGTTGCAGCAAGCCCGGGGTTATACAGCAAAACCATGACTCCTATGTATGATCCTGTGAATGGGACGCCTGCCTCTTCAACAATTACGTGGTTTTCCGATAGCCCACTGGCCGAGCAGAGTTGCAACATCCTAGCCGCCAGCCAGCCAAACACATCGTTAGATATACTCGCACAAATGTACCAGCCACGGACATTGATGGATAAGACGAGGTTGAGTTCAGGGTGAGTATTCCTTTATTTCATCATGACATAACATGAGACTGAACTGGTGACAGTAGAGAGGGTAGAGCTGAACTGACTTCTGATCCCGATGCCGGGCGTCGTGACGTGATTCTTGGGCGCCAAAATCGAATCCTTGGCGTCAAATCCCCATTAAAAGGCCAGTCCACCATTTTTACAATGCCCAAGCTGGTTCCAGTTTTACTGTTCCTGCCGAAGCGTTCATTGAGACTTTGAATTCCTGGTTTTTGACTTCTGCCCGACCCTTGACTACATTCCTGCCGCCTGCCTTGAACTTTTCGCCTGACTTTGACTACGTCTTCTCTAAATCCTTGCCAGTACCTCGCTTACGGACTTGTTATGCACCTTCTTGTCGGCTTCCGCAGCAAGGGCGACGGTGAACACAGGAACCCACAAGAATTACCTGTGCGTCCGCAGGTACTTTCGCTGAACAAGGTTCCAGATAACCTGGTCGTTACAGTAGCAGTGTAGTAAACAGAGTATATCATACAATTTGTTTTTTATTTTGTGTTTTACAAAACAATTAAAACAAAAGAACGAACAAAGCTGGTTTCGGGGAACTTGATTCCAGGGAGGGATTGGAATTCTTTAGTGTAACGGATGATTTCTGTCCAATACGCTGCTACTCTGGGGAAATCCCATATCAAATGAAGAAACCCAGCATCTCCCCTGTCACATTTTACACAGTTGGCTCTGTCTAGTCTTCCCATAGCTTTTAAGCCTCGGGGGTGTAATATAGATTTTATCATACAATGGTTTTACTTCTCTGCTCTTGTAGATGGTTGGATTCCTCCAGATCCCTAATGGAACAAGGCTTCCAAGAAGATGATCACCTTTTGCTGAGATTTAAGTACTACTCCTTTTTTGATCTAAACCCTAAGGTAAGAAAGGGTTACAAATCTAATTTGCACAAAATATATACTATAATGGGAGCATTAGCAAGACAATATGGCTGCTTACAGTGTCTAAATCTTTGGGCTTCCAGCAATACTTATTAAAACACACGTTGCAGTTCCCTATTTTATATACAGAAAGTAGGTATTTTAGGTGTAATTGTTTGTAGGAGATGTGCACTCATGGGGAAGTAGCTTTTTTAGTTTGAGAATTTAGCCCTATTTCCAATCCCCTTTGCCACTCTACGCTTGTCCTGCAGTATTCTCTTTAGAGGGATGTACAAATTTAGTGTTCTCCAGATGTTTCATTTGTAAAATGTAATTTAGCTTGCAGGTTATTTTAATGGAAACCCCAAAGTGAGGGAGATACTGATACCTTTATGAATGGTGGCAAGCTCCCCACTGGATTTATATACGCCATTTACAGTCATGTACATAAAAGTCATAAACCTAACCTTTAATTAGAAACAACCCCTGATACATTTCAGAAGTTATTCAATATAAATGTATTTTCATCCTCTATTTTCAAAAGCTGTCACGCAAGGGTCATGTACATGTGCTGCTGTGGTTGTGCTAAAATTGACACACGTGTTGCTTTATTAACACTCTTTGTTAGTTGTAATAGTGGGGTCCCCACAGTGGGGTGTGTTATTACGCACAGCAGACTTGCACCACAACATTATCATCTATAGGCTCCTATGAATCAGAGCTCTCCAGTGTTCATATCATGAAAAATGGTAAAAACATGGGCCATTCTATGTCTGAGCTGCTTTTGGCTGCACTTGTCTTTACATGGGTGTATGTGAGTATTCAAGGCCACCTACTGACCATCACTGCTATAGGTGGACCAGCGCAAACAAAACCATTTATTGATGGTTACAAGGACCTGTGTGTTATTGTGCCACTCTGAGATATACCATTTCCATTACTTAGTATGATGCAGTGAGGATAAACCAACTGTTTGAACAAGCGCGTTGGGCTCTTCTGCTGGAGGAAATTGACTGCACCGAAGAAGAAATGTTAATGTTTGCCGCATTACAGGCAAGTATCCGCCATTATTCTAACGATTTGTGCAACCACTATATGGCCTCAGGGCACATCTGCTTTGAAGCTTTTATATTTTTGGGCAGCCACATATTGGCCATTATATTAAAGCAACAGTTCAGTGTAAAAATAAAAACTGGGTAAATAAATAGGCTGTGCAAAAAAAAAAAAATCTAATATAGATAGTTAGGCAAAAATGTAATGTCTAAAGGCTGGAGTGAGTGGATGTGTAACATAATAGCCAGAACACTACTTCCTGCTTTTCAGCTCTCTAACTCTGAGTTAGTCAGTGACTATAAGGGAGGCCACATGGGACATAACTGTTCAGTGAGTTTGTAATTGATCCTCAGCATTCAGCTCAGATTCAAAAGCAACAGTTATGTGACCCCTCAAGTCACTGATTGGTTACTGCCTGGTAACCAATCAGTGGAAAGCAAGAGAGCTGCAAAGCAGGAATTGGTGTTCTGGCTATTATGTTACACATTCACTCACTCCAGCCTTTATACATTCAATTTTTGGCTAACTAACTGTATTGAAAACATTTTTTATTCTGCACATTCTGTTTACCCAGTTTTTATTTTTATAGGGAACAATTCCTTTAAGGAGACCCACTTGGCTGTACCATAAATACACAAAACTCCTGTCTGTCCTAAATATTTCTGTGCGCATTCTGTCTCACATCACTTTGAATACAATTATTTATATTGCACATACTTTCTGAGCAGCGAGTCACCTCCAGTATAACAGTTTGATTCAATGGCAACGTATATTCCTTTCATCTTAAAGGGACTGGGCAACAGTCGTTGGAAATAGAAAACTGACGTGTCCCATTGTTTCCAATTATAGTACCATATCCACAAGTTGTCATTATCAGGTGATGCCTTTGAGTCAACAGCAGACGGGGAAACAGATGAAATTGAAGCTGCTCTATCAAATCTAGAAGTTGCACTAGAAGGAGGGAAAACAGACAAATTACTGGTAATTATATTTTTTGGGAGCAAATGCTAATTATGGAACTGATTTCACATGGCTAGCTGATAGAACTGGTCTATGAAAAGTTATTAGTGAAGTTCTGTAAAAAGGCATAACTTTAGGGCCCATCCCAGTGAAAAGAAAAATCTGGGTCCACCCTGAACTCTGAATGCGAGCAGAATCTCTGGTCACTAAACATGTCAATTATGGCTCATGGACTTATTTACTGTTGGCTCTCTGCTATCTGCTGGACTCATTTGCAGTTGGTCCTCTACTAACAATTGGACTTATTTGCGGTTAGTCTAACTGCTCTTGGGAAGAAGCTGTTAAATAGTCTCTTACTCCTGGTTTTTATGCTTTCAGGCCGAGTAGTTGGGCTTGTGCCAGATGAGTAGTTCATGTCCCCGATGACTTGAGTCACTGGTGATGGATTTGATTTTATTCTTGCATCCAGCCATGTCTAGGTCAGACAGTGATAGAAGTGAAGCGATGATGATACATTTTTACTTCTTTCCTGCTGTGTGATGTTACTGTACCACACTGCTTTATTTCAAGTTAGAATGATTTTGATTGTGGCTCTGTAGAAAGTGATTTGTGCAGCCAGATTTATCCTTTGTGTCACTGTATAGTATTGGTATTATCACTGTTCTTGATCTCTCTTCTAGGAGGATATCACAGACATACCAAAACTAGCAGATAATCTCAAGCTTTTTAGGTGAGTAAATCATGAAACTACACAATGAATTCTTCTTTAAAGCGCCTACATCAGGGTGAGACTGACCTCCAGGGACGCAGAGAGAATTGTGGGCCTATGGAGCAGAGCTGTGTGCAGTGACATTGAACAGTATTGGGAGGCGTTTGAGAGATTTAACACCACTCTAAATACTGAGTTATTGTTTGTGTTATAAACCCTCATACTTTGCAGTTTATTGGTGCAGCTAGACATTTCACAATGTTTCAGTGTATTATAGCCTGGGGGCGACCACTAAAAGATGGCTTATTGTTACCTTGTTTGCCTTTGGGTGGGTGCTATTTTATTAATAATAAAAAGCTTGGTTCTGCTGAATACGGTAAGCAAAAACTATATGGTGAAATGCCGAGGTATTGAACCGTTTGTCTGCAAATCAGCTGAGTGAACTTTTCTGTTTATGTTTCAGGCCAAAAAAGTTAACGTTAAAAACCAGCAAGCAGTACTGGTTTGTTTTTAAGGACACGTCCATATCTTATTTCAAAAATAAGGAAGCAGCACATGCGGAGCCTGTAGAGAAGCTAAATCTTAGAGGTAAGGGAATGCGAAACATCTGATTAGTAACTGGCAAAACAAAACCTTATCCCGAGTGTTTATTAAAAAAAGACTGTCCATCTTACAGCCTATCAGCTGTTGTTGAATTTCTACTCCCACTACTCTACCTGTGGACCATAGCCACTGTCATTCACATACACTATAGACACCATCTCTCCCTACTATACCTGCTATCCCACAGTCACACTCCCTTCCCAGAGACTATTATCCACTGTTACTATAGACACCATCTCTCCCTACTATACCTGCTATCCCACAGTCACACTCCCTTCCCAGAGACTATTATCCACTGTTACTATAGACACCATCTCTCCCTACTATACCTGCTATCCCACAGTCACACTCCCTTCCCAGAGACTATTATCCACTGTTACTATAGGCACCATCTCTCCCTACTATACCTGCTATCCCACAGTCACACTCCCTTCCCAGAGACTATTATCCACTGTTACTATAGGCACCATCTCTCCCTACTATACCTGCTATCCCACAGTCACACTCCCTTCCCAGAGACTATTATCCACTGTTACTATAGGCACCATCTCTCCCTACTATACCTGCTATCCCACAGTCACACTCCCTTCCCAGAGACTATTATCCACTGTTACTATAGACACCATCTCTCCCTACTATACCTGCTATCCCACAGTCACACTCCCTTCCCAGAGACTATTATCCACTGTTACTATAGACACCATCTCTCCCTACTATACCTGCTATCCCACAGTCACACTCCCTTCCCAGAGACTATTATCCACTGTTACTATAGGCACCATCTCTCCCTACTATACCTGCTATCCCACAGTCACACTCCCTTCCCAGAGACTATTATCCACTGTTACTATAGGCACCATCTCTCCCTACTATACCTGCTATCCCACAGTCACACTCCCTTCCCAGAGACTATTATCCACTGTTACTATAGGCACCATCTCTCCCTACTATACCTGCTATCCCACAGTCACACTCCCTTCCCAGAGACTATTATCCACTGTTACTATAGACACCATCTCTCCCTACTATACCTGCTATCCCACAGTCACACTCCCTTCCCAGAGACTATTATCCACTGTTACTATAGGCACCATCTCTCCCTACTATACCTGCTATCCCACAGTCATACTCCCTTCCCAGAGACTATTATCCACTGTTACTATAGACACATCTCTCCCTACTACACCTGCTATCCCACAGTCACACTCCCTTCCCAGAGACTATTATCCACTGTTACTATAGGCACCATCTCTCCCTACTATACCTGCTATCCCACAGTCACACTCCCTTCCCAGAGACTATTATCCACTGTTACTATAGGCACCATCTCTCCCTACTATACCTGCTATCCCACAGTCACACTCCCTTCCCAGAGACTATTATCCACTGTTACTATAGGCACCATCTCTCCCTACTATACCTGCTATCCCACAGTCACACTCCCTTCCCAGAGACTATTATCCCACTGTTACTATAGGCACCATCTCTCCCTACTATACCTGCTATCCCACAGTCACACTCCCTTCCCAGAGACTATTATCCACTGTTACTATAGACACCGTCTCTCCCTACTATACCTGCTATCCCACAGTCACACTCCCTTCCCAGAGACTATTATCCACTGTTACTATAGACACCGTCTCTCCCTACTATACCTGCTATCCCACAGTCACACTCCCTTCCCAGTGACTATTATCCCACTGTTACTATAGGCACCATCTCTCCCTACTATACCTGCTATCCCACAGTCACACTCCCTTCCCAGAGACTATTATCCACTGTTACTATAGACACCATCTCTCCCTACTATACCTGCTATCCCACAGTCACACTCCCTTCCCAGAGACTATTATCCACTGTTACTATAGACACATCTCTCCCTACTATACCTGCTATCCCACAGTCACACTCCCTTCCCAGAGACTATTATCCACTGTTACTATAGACACCATCTCTCCCTACTATACCTGCTATCCCACAGTCACACTCCCTTCCCAGAGACTATTATCCACTGTTACTATAGACACATCTCTCCCTACTATACCTGCTATCCCACAGTCACACTCCCTTCCCAGAGACTATTATCCACTGTTACTATAGGCACCATCTCTCCCTACTATACCTGCTATCCCACAGTCACACTCCCTTC
The DNA here is from genome assembly GCA_038501925.1 of Xenopus petersii. Taxonomy (NCBI): domain Eukaryota; kingdom Metazoa; phylum Chordata; class Amphibia; order Anura; family Pipidae; genus Xenopus; species Xenopus petersii. The sequence continues at coordinate 175,058,601 of CM076680.1, read as the reverse complement.
CCAGAGACTATTATCCCACTGTTACTATAGGCACCATCTCTCCCTACTATACCTGCTATCCCACAGTCACACTCCCTTCCCAGAGACTATTATCCACTGTTACTATAGACACCGTCTCTCCCTACTATACCTGCTATCCCACAGTCACACTCCCTTCCCAGAGACTATTATCCCACTGTTACTATAGGCACATCTCTCCCTACTATACCTGCTATCCCACTGTCACACTCCCTTCCCAGAGACTATTATCCACTGTTACTATAGGCACCATCTCTCCCTACTATACCTGCTATCCCACAGTCACACTCCCTTCCCAGTGACTATTATCCCACTGTTACTATAGGCACCATCTCTCCCTACTATACCTGCTATCCCACAGTCACACTCCCTTCCCAGAGACTATTATCCACTGTTACTATAGACACCATCTCTCCCTACTATACCTGCTATCCCACAGTCACACTCCCTTCCCAGAGACTATTATCCACTGTTACTATAGACACCATCTCTCCCTACTATACCTGCTATCCCACAGTCACACTCCCTTCCTAGGTTTGTCTTCTTATGGCAATATATAGAAGTGTCTCATATATAAAAATGTAGTCTGACTACCCAGGGCCTCTCCCAGACTCTGGTCCACTACAAGGTCAGCACCCTGTTACTCACAGTTCCAAGTCAGCTTCACTGCTGTAGTTTCATCAAATTATTCAGCCTCTCTTCAGTCACCAGTCCCTTGGCACTTACTTTTTCTCAAACTCCGCTATTCTGTCTCTCTTTATCAGACACTCTCTGTGTCTCAGGCTCCACGGGCCCCTTGGTTTTCTCTCAGGCATTTGTTCCTTCTCTCAGGCATTTGAACCCCCAGGACAGTGTCTCTCCCAGACATCCACGGAAAAGCCCATAGGTATGGGAGCGCTCCCCTTTTACCTGCAGTAGCAGCTCTGCCATCTAATTACTTGATTGGGGGAGTATTAACCCTATCTGGAGTAGGAATTCCCCTTCAGCCCATATCATATAGCTTAAAGGAACAATAACATAAAAAATTAGTGCCCTGCACTGGTAAAACTGCTGTGTTTGCTTCAGTAACACTACTATAGTTTATATAAATAGGCTGCTGTGAAACCATGGTGGCAGCCATTAGCAGATAAGCTCTGTAGAACATAATGGTGTTATCTGTTATCCACTATTTAACTTGTGCCATATAGACTTTTTCCACCATTGTAACACAGCAGCTTGTTTATATGAACTATAGTAGTGTTTGTGAAGCAAACAGATCAGTTTTACCAGTGCAGGGAAACACTACATGATATTTTCTTTACTTTAAATCACTTAAATTTTTTAATGTTACTGTTCCTTTAAATGCATGCGTTTCTGTACATTTTCATGCAGTATAGATGGGTTTTCTAAATACACTATATATATATATATATATATATATACGTAAATATAATATAACAATTTGTTTATTCATTTATTTTCTCTCAGGATGTGAGATTGTGCCCGATGTCAACATCGCACAGAAGAGATTCGGTATTAAATTATTAATCCCGTTTGCGGAAGGAATGAATGAAGTTTGGTTAAGATGTGATAACGTAAGCACAGAAGTACCTTATTACATAAGGGTTCATTAATGAAATACTATTTATTCTTCCCAGTTCACTGGAATTGTAAGCTTTGCAGTGCAACGTCTGCCATGTTTTTTTCTTACAGAAGCCCAACATTTATATCCTGGTATACAGTATATGTTAAGATCGCCATTTCCTAGTGTGATTTCATAGCTTCTAGTTGCATGATCATATTTTTATCAGTTTTCAGCCAAGGAGATTGATGATATTTACAGTCATGTTTGTGCAAAGTAAGTCAGCGCAGGCACAAGTATATAAATAAGTATATAAATAAGTATATCAATAAGTATATCAATAAGTATATAAATAAGTATATCAATAAGTATATAAATAAGTATATAAATAAGTATATAAATAAGTATATCAATAAGTATATCAATAAGTATATAAATAAGTATATAAATAAGTATATAAATAAGTATATAAATAAGTATATCAATAAGTATATAAATAAGTATATAAATAAGTATATAAATAAGCTATAACAGATATAAGCAGGAGAAATAGAGGCTGTGGGCAGAGCCCTGTCCCTCTTCTCCATTCAATCACTTTTTTGAGCAGAGCAACATCATCATCAACAAACTGAGCAGTAGGTGGCGCAATTCTTTCAAATCTATTATATTATCAGTGTAAAAATAACAGCTCCCCGAAAACTAGAAAGAAAACAATGACCATCAAGTACTCGAGGAATTTTCTGTAAAATAGAAAATTCATTTGTTTTGAAGTTTTGTATGTACTTTTCAGTAGTTTTACATTTATCTGAAGTTGGTTTTGAAAGCAGTCTCTGTCCGTTTCTGCATGTCTCCCCTTTCTGTTGAAACAATGCAGCAAAATGCAGTTCTGCTCAAGCAAAGACTCCAAGTCCCCCGTGTATTAGTGATGTGCGGGTTGGGATTCCTGCATCCGACCCTAACCCGCCCACGACTTCTGGGTTCCTTTTATAGACCCAGCACCGACCCGCCCTGATGATGACATCACAAAAGAGGCGGGGCTTGCAGGTGCGCGTCTATAAAAGAGGAAGCCAGGGGTGTAAGGTGGCGGCGGGGAGAGCAGGAAGAAGTGCTCAGCCTGGAAGTGCGATGATATCCCGACCCACAGGTATCGAGCCAGCCCGCACATTACTACCGTGTATGTCTCATCACAACCGCATATGTCTCATCACTACTGTGTATGTCTCATTACTACCGTTTATGTCTCATCACTACCGCGTATGTCTCATCACTACTGTGTATGTCTCATCACTACTGTGTATGTCTCATTACTACCGTTTATGTCTCATCACTACTGCGTATGTCTCATCACTACTGTGTATGTCTCATCACTACCGTGTATGTCTCATTACTACCATGTATGTCTCATTACTACCGTGTATGTCTCATCACTACCGTGTATGTCTCATCACTACTGTGTATGTCTCATCACTACTGTGTATGTCTCATCACAACCGCATATGTCTCATCACTACTGTGTATGTCTCATTACTACCGTTTATGTCTCATCACTACCGCGTATGTCTCATCACTACTGTGTATGTCTCATCACTACCGTGTATGTCTCATTACTACCATGTATGTCTCATTACTACCGTGTATGTCTCATCACTACCGTGTATGTCTCATCACTACTGTGTATGTCTCATCACTACTGTGTATGTCTCATTACTACCGTGTATGTCTTATTACCACCGTGTATGTCTCATCGCTACCGTGTATGTCTCATCACTACTGTGTATGTCTCATCACTACTGTGTATATCTCATTACTACCATGTATGTCTCATTACCACCGTGTATGTCTCATCGCTACCGTGTATGTCTCATCACTACTGTGTATGTCTCATCACTACTGTGTATGTCTCATTACTACCGTGTATGTCTTATTACCACCGTGTATGTCTCATCACTACCGCGTATGTCTCATCACTACCGCATATGTCTCATCACTACTGTGTATGTCTCATCACTACGCGTATGTCTCATCAGTACTGTGTATGTCTCATTACTACCGTGTATGTCTCATCAATACCGTGTATGTCTCATCACTACCGTGTATGTCTCATCACTACCGTGTATGTCTTATCACTACTGTGTATGTCTCATCACTACTGTGTATGTCTCATTACTACCATGTATGTCTCATTACTACCGTGTATGTCTTATTACCACCGTGTATGTCTCATCACTACCGCGTATGTCTCATCACTACCGCATATGTCTCATCACTACTGTGTATGTCTCATCACTACGCGTATGTCTCATCACTACTGTGTATGTCTCATTACTACCATGTATGTCTCATTACTACCGTGTATGTCTCATCACTACCGTGTATGTCTCATCACTACTGCATATGTCTCATCACTACTGTGTATGTCTCATCACTACTGTGTATGTCTCATCACTACGCGTATGTCTCATCATTACCCTGTATGTCTCATTACTACTGTGTATGTCTCATCATTACCCTGTGTGTCTCATCACTACTGTGTATGTCTCATTACAACTGTGTATGTCTCATCACTACTGTGTATGTCTCATCACTACCCTGTATGTCTCATTACTACTGTGTATGTCTCATCATTACCCTGTGTGTCTCATCACTACTGTGTATGTCTCATCACTACTGTGTATGTCTCATCACTACCCTGTATGTCTCATTACTAGTATGTGAATCACCTGATTTTGCTACATGTGCAGTAGGCAGAACCAGCATAGACTGACAGTTACTGCTTTCCATTTCAGTTGAAATTTTTGGAGCGATCCTAGGATATCTTCATAGAATTCCTCCTGTTTTCATTACACTTATCCACAGTGTACATGATATTTACCCTGGTACATTTGGTGCAAATAAATACTTTGTAACATTGATGTTAATTTATGTGACTTCTCCCAGGAATCCCAATATGCCAAATGGATGGCGGCCTGTGTTCTTGCTTCTAAAGGGAAAACAATGGCAGACAGTTCCTACCGACCTGAGGTCCACAATATACTCTCCTTTTTAAAGCTGAAAAACACAAATACTAATTCTCCAGTGCCGTCTGGTCTAGAAAATGTGGACATCAAACCCGAGTGCTTTGTTTCACCAAGATATTCAAAGAAATACAAAAGCAAACAGGTTTGGCCTAATTATTGGCTGCGGTTTGTTTTAGAATTTATTTTAATTTCCCCCGTTGATATATTCCTGTATGTTTTTACAGCTGGCTGCTCGGATTTTGGAAGCACAACAGAATATAGCACAAATGTCTCTCGTTGAAGCCAAATTAAGGTTTATACAGGCATGGCAGTCGCTCCCTGAATTTGGGTTGGCCTACTATATTGTAAGGTAAGTGAAGTATGTTACATTACCTTATGTTTTGCTTAAGTTCCCTTTAAGTGTCTGTTGAATTGTGTATGGCTGTGTTAAAGCAAATACAAATATATTTGTTTATAGCAGTTCACATTTCAGTGTTATTGCACATTTTATACATAAGCTCAGCTGAGTGAGCTCATGGTAAAAATTGGGGTATATTGTCCCTGTACGATGTAAAACATAATTTGCTAAGCTATGGGTGTAGTGTAATAGCAAGTGGAGAATTTGATCCAGGTATAGTAACAACAGCAAATCAAAAGGGAGGATGCACTAGATCCCTAATTCTGAATCTGAACCCTAACTATCAGTTTAGTTTTAACCCCCTGGAAAGATGATGGCAAACAATTTTTCATGTGCTGCAATTTTTGTCGAAAAATGTTGCTCATTTGCATATGTAAATGAGTGTTTCCATTCCATTCCGTGCATCCCTGGGATGTAACAGCTGAAAATCAATCAGTGTAACTCACCTACGTTATTCTATTTTCTTCTACACGAGGTTCCGAGGCAGCAAGAAAGATGATTTGCTCGGCGTGTCACATAACCGACTGATAAGGATTGATATTGCAACAAAGGACCCGATCACGACCTGGAGATTTTCCAGCATGAAACAGTGGAATGTAAACTGGGAAAAACGAGAGGTAAGTATTTTCTATATTCAGGAAAACTCAACAGTAGTCCTACTCCTCTGATCTCCTTAGTATATATAATGGGTTCATCAGAAACATGGAGAAAACCTAGTCCAATATTGCCGGGAATAACTGTTCAGTGTAGAGCACTTGTGTCAGTTCACTTTCCATAATCCTCTTCTCCTCACAACTTTGTTTTCCATTACTGTGGGACTGTGGGAGTCCCCTGCCTATTGCAAAGCCTAATAAAATTGTTCTTTGTTGTTTCACTTTAGGTTGCCATTGAATTTGACCAGAACATTTCCATTGCATTTATGAGCCAGAGTGCAAATTGCAAGATTGTGCACGAGTATATAGGGGGATATATATTTCTGTCGACTCGTTCAAAAGACCAAAATGAAACCCTGGATGAAGAGCTCTTCCATAAATTAACTGGAGGTCAGGAGTAAGGAACATCACTCCAAGTTAAAAGACTTGCCAAGTAATGAACATTTCAATGTAATATATATATATGTTACTGCTCCAGCACCGGAAATTTTAACTTTCAGATTTTGATACTTTGTTTGTAGCAGTGGCTGGGCTCCAGAGCTTAACGACTCCTTAAATCCCAAGGAGAACTTGCAGGGTTACATTGGCAATTATATACGAATATTTCAATGGTGATATATTGTGGCAGAACTTAAGAAGTCTAAAAGTGTATGGGCTGTGCTTCAGCAGATTACAAGGAAGCAGTTTTTCTGTGCTCTTTTTACTTCCCGCTCAGAAGTCTGTAAAGCAAAAGCAAGAAGCCTCACTCCAGACTAATGACATGGCCCAGGAAAATGAATACTGGTCAGTACCGCTGTATTATTTTACTATTATATCGGATCATTTACTATATCTGCATATTGATGTCTACAAAGGTCAACTGCCAGAGGTGAGTTATTAATAAAGTCCCATGGCAGGAGCTCCTTGGGGAAGGCTATTGTAATGCTGGATGTTGCTTGAGCAATCATTATTTAGGCTTATTGGTTTCAATAACCATAGACCATAAAGCAACACTGCAACCCATAGATGAGGAGATTTCTGACTATGGCTGTTTATAAATGAGGCAGATCAGTTGTAATGGTGCTTGGGCTGTTGGATGTACAGTCTATAAACATTACCCAGAATGGCCCTACATTTACCACATCTACGGTGGGTTCTTTTTTTTTGTTTATAATTGATTTTCGAGGCAGCCATAACTGACGAGATTTAAAGGGGAATTAAAGTGTAAAATAGAATAAGGCTAGAAATGCTGTATTTTGTATAAAAAACATAAACATGAACTTACTGCACCACAAGTCTAATCAAACAAATGATTTATGCTTTCAAAGTTGGCCACAGGGGGTCACCATCTTGTAATTCTGTTAAACATCTTTGCAAGACCAAGACTGTGCACATGCTCAGTGAGGTCTGGGCTGCTTTGGGATTGTCATAAATGATCAAAACAGCACAAGTCAAATAATATCTGCCAGAAGCCGATACAACAAGACTGATTAACAATCAGAATATACAGACTGCACTGGGTCCTGTGTTGTCATGTAATCTAATGTGGATTTTATAGTTTTTCTATTGTTTATTATAAACTTTCTCCAACTCTGCAGAACCAGTGTCTGCAGCAAAATAATCTTCCAAATAGAATCCCAGTTTATCTGTTTAAATCTGGCTCCATGATCTTTGTCCCTGCAGCTGGAGTTGGAAACAGTAAAGGGGATGTAAAGGCAAAAATAAAATCCAATACAAATCTCTACACAGTCGCCGACTGCTCTACAGGGAAACAAACAAAGCTGCTTGAGTTCTGCATGGCTGGGAAGTAAGGCGGGGGCTCCCCCTGCTGTTCATAAGTATGATTGTTTCCCTGCAGAGCAGTTAGGGACCGTCTGACAATTCCTATCCACAGCAGTAAATGAAGGGAGAATTTCACTGCAGACAGTCAGGTTTCTTATACAAAGGATACACATTGTTTAATTAAAGTATATTGGAGATAGGTTTCTATTTCATTAAAGAAAGTAAAAAAATTCGGAAAAAATGCCTTTACATGCCTTTTAAACAGGGAAGCAGCTGGGTTGGGGATATACAAAGCATTCTTTTTAAAATGTTTAGTGATAGGAAGACTTTTAAAGAGAAATGTATTGTGATTGTTGCAGTTCAATATTCCCAATAAAACAGTGTGACTCATATAAGTTTTCACACCTCCTTTATTATTAAAGTCCATAGGAATCAGCTGCAGAATATCACGTGTGATAAGAAAAGACGACATGCTGTATAATCCTCATTGTAGTGATTTCATAATGTTCCTGCTTGACTAATACAATGAAGTAGGACTGATGAATATTTATTAGCAGGTTTGAGCATTTAATACTGTATGAAGCTGTCGTATACTGTAGCTTAGTACAAGGCTTATGTTTACATTGCACATTACACGGCATTACAAGGTGCAGCAACTCAGTGTTTACTTGCTCTTGACAATGTAAAACACTGCGTATCTTGACAGCGATATATAAATAAATGATGATGATGAATGTAGGAGCCATCGATTAGGGAGAATGTTTTGGGAGAGACTTGTGTCCGCTCGCTGATTGTTACTAAATTTACAATTTCAATAAAAAAGGAATAGCACTTTACCATCCTCATTGGTGTTTTAGCGGGTTGTTAGTAATTTATTAATTAATGTTAAATGAATTATTCATGAGTTAGAAATGACCTAATATACACAATAATTAAAAGGAAAATGAATTGTGTTTTAGTTTTACCCTATTTAATGTTAACTTATGGAGGTTAAGCACTAGCACTTTGTGGGATCAATTATTCAAACAAAAAGAGGGAATTTATAGATATTGGATCATGTGACCTAATGGTTGAACTGAAAACAGATCACACAGTGATAATATATATTCTTTTGTCATTTTACAAGTTGTCATTCTTGTTATAATGGACAGGGAATGTGGAGGTGTTGGGGGGGGGGTATCTAGGAGACGGCACCTTTGAATGAAACTGAAGCTTTTATCCATATTATGAAGTTGGTAAAAGATGGTACAAAGCACAGAAAGCTGACTGAATCAAGCAGATCATCACTTTTATTATATTCCATGAGGTGTTAGTGCTTCTCCATTGTTGTATGTATGTGTAACTTTATTTGTAAAGAGCTGTTAAAGGGATACTGTCATGGGGAAAAAAAAAATTCAAAATGAATCAGTTAATAGTGCTGCTCCAGCAGAATTCTGCACTGAAATCCATTTCTCAAAAGAGAAAACAGATTTTTTTATATTTAATTTTAAAATCTGACATGGGGCTAGACATATTGTCAATTTCCCAGCTGCCCCCAGTCATGTGACTTGTGCTCTAATAAACTTCAATCACTCTTTACTGCTGTACTGCAAGTTGGAGTGATATCACCCCCTCCCCCCCCAGCAGCCAAACAACAGAACAATGGGAAGGTAACCAGATAGCAGCTCCCTAACACAAGATAACAGCTGCCTGGTAGATCTAAGAACAACACTCAATAGTAAAAACCCAGGTCCCACTGAGACACATTCAGTTACATTGAGAAGGAAAAACAGCAGCCTGCCAGAAAGCATTTCTCTCCTAAAGTGCAGGCACAAGTCACATGACTGGGGGCAGCTGGGAAACTGACAATATGTCTAGCCCCATTTCAGATTTCAAAATTGAATATAAAACAATCAGTTTGCTCTTTTGAGAAATGAATTTCTGTGCAGAATTCTGCTGGAGCAGCACTATTAACTGATGTGTTTTAGAAAAAACATGTTTTTCCATGACAGTATCCCTTTAATGAGCATCAGCGCATATATATATATATATATATATATATATATATATATATATATATATATATATATATATATATATATATAAAACTAGCACAGAGGATCCGCACTCATAGGTCTTATATAAATATAAAAAAAAATGTTATTGTTGTATGCGAGATTAAGGTTTCAAGGTTTTGAGAAAGGCCTCGGAGGAGGCCGAAACGTTAGTCTCGCATACAACAATAAAAAAAAATGTTATATTTATATAAGACCTGTGAGTGCAGATCCTCTGTGCTAGTTTCGTATTAAATTTTTGATACTGCACCCAGGCAACTTTAACTTTTATTCGTGAGTGCCGGCTGTCTCGTGGACTATATATATATATATATACAAAAACAAAGAATGCAGCTCATCCATGTGTTGCAATTGAAATCAGTCTGGTGCATGGATGTGTGAGGCTTATATCATATACTGAACTAAACAAATTATCCCAGCGCTCTCATTATACAACTTTAAGGAACAATTGGAGTAGAGGAAACTTGTCTGGATTTGGTAAAAAGAGACAATTTTAGTTCCATGGTTTGTACAAAATAAGTATAAGCTGAGGCAGTGTCCATGTGTCAGTCCTACGTAAGTGAAAAAAGGGTATTTTGTTTGGGAGGAGAAAGACCACACCTGCTTCTCTCTTTATTTATTTGGCATCACCTCTTCCAAAGAAACATTGAGCATTATGGGCTTTAATGTAATCTGTAGGACTGGGGTTGGGAGAGCAAGCATTAAAGGGAAAGCCATCTTCCCATATAGAATATACTATAACAAAGAATGCAGCTCATGGACACTGCCGTGGCGGCTTCAGTTCATCCAGGGACTGGTCCCATTGCCATTTTGGAGTCAGGAAGGAATTTTTCCCCCTCTGAGGCAAATTGGAGAGGCTTCAGATGGGTTTTTTGCCTTCCTCTGGATCAACTGGCAGTTAGGCAGATATAATTAAAAAAAAAAAAAAAGTTGAACTTGATGGACGTGTGTCTTTTTTCAACCTTACTATGTATGTTACTATGTATATAAGGTATAAAGTGTTAGCACTCACAGGATTTTTAGAACAAACAAATGGAGGTAAAAAAAGAAAAGTTTATCAGCTTATTTATCATCCCGAGGGAGACAAGAACCAGACTGTCGTTGACAACATGAAGGAAATACACACTTTACAACCTTGCACCCGACACAACGTACCACATTTATGAGTTTTAACAGAGCAGAATTCAGCCACTGAATGACGAGCCCTCCAGATCCCCCTGCACAACATTCAGAACTAAATCAAGTTATGGAGGAATATTGGCTCCTTTATGCTCAGTGGCTGGAGTATCGATAGTCGGAATAGTCGTATTGTCTGCCTGTATAAGGCCTGTAGAAATAACCTGGTTAATTCATATGATACACGTCTTGTCTCCTACAAAAACCCAACATTTGATTACTAATTAAATATCCCATCGTACAATTAACACTTACCTATATCTATTGCTACTATCCAATCCTGTACCGAGAGTAATGTTACTCAGTTTGGTGAATATACATTATTTGGGTTCATGGACAACCATATCTTATTATTGGAATTGGCCATTCAGTCTGTAGCCATCATTGCTGCCATCACGTCATACAACTTCTATTCTGCATTTCCTATTTTGTGTCCCAGCAAAGTTATTTTGTTGTTTGAGCACAGTAGCGCCCCCCATGGACAAAGTCAGTTCAGTACAGAATGGTTTATTGAGATGAGATTAGAAGAACCTCACTCAACAGAGCCCTGACCTCAACCCAACTGGTGTAAGTAGCAGACCCGTCAGTCATCCATGATTTTTTGCACATCACAGGCGACTCTAGGACAGGGGTCTACAACCTTTTCCACATGAGCCACCCTTAAATTTAAAGCATTGGGAGAGCAACAAAAGCATAAAAATGTCCTTGGAGGTTGCCTATTGGTTATTTGCTGGATCCATATGAGACTTTGCTTGGAATAATCTTTTCTTATTATGCCTCCAAAAGTTGCCTCTAAACCTGAAATCCAAAAAGGAGCAGCTGCTTTGAAGTTACTGAGAGCAACATCCACAGAGTTGGGGAGCAACATGCTGTTCATGAGCTACTGGTTGTGGATCACTGCTCCAGGTTGAATTGGAAACACCAATAAGAATTCAGGATGCAGCAAATCTGAATCCAAGTGCCGGGCCGAACCACTTAAGTCACGTGCCTATTTGTTACACAATCAAGGAAGTTCCTTACCCCCAATTTGCATATGTATGTTAGGGTTTGGATAAATTCTCAGTGAAAGATTTGGACAAATATTGGATTCAGTGCAGCCCCAATAAGAACCAGACACGGCTGCCCAAAATCCACACAGTTCCAACATCAAGTGGAAAAGCCTCCCAGAAGGGTAGAGTTGAAGGCTATTTCAGCCAGTTATGTGAATTAGGTTTACATCACTTATTTTTGCTCATGTGAGAGGCAAGTTGGCCGTATACTTTTACATAATGCCGTGCGTTTGTAAGAACTAATTGTACTTGGCCTTTACTGAGGCCGCACGACTCTTTGGATGACCTACTAAAGGCAACAGTTGATGGGGCTTCTTTATAAAAAGTAACTGCTTTGCTAATATGTTTTTATGTAGTGGAGACCACCAAGGACACTGTCTGCTCCACTCATCAATAACTAATACTAAGGTCAGGGAAGAATGCATTCTTTGGACCCTCCAAATTGCCCACTGTAACTGACAGTTAGTGTCGGACCACAAGGATACCAGGAAAACTCCCGGTGGGCCCAGGTGTGAGTGGCCTTTTGCTTCTAATCATTTGGCCTATTTCATGGTCATTCTCTATTTGTTCAAGAATAAAGAGGCTTAATAATGGAAGAATAGAGTATCGTATGTAGAGAAAAGAGACTAGGAGAATAAAGAGGTTGAGTGAGGAGGAATAATAGTTTGGAAAGTGGGCCTTTGGCATCCTAGTCTGACACTGGGAGTGACTATGGCCCCAAACAAGTTATAAAGAAAGAATGTGATGAAAGTAGATCGGTGTTATTGAAAAGGGATTCAATGAAAAAAGTCTTAAAATCGTTGAAGTGCCTGTATTTTTAAGTTTGGGTTCAATTGGATTATTACCTAAAGGGAAGTGGGCGGTAGCCCTTTATGGAGGCATCTAACCCTACTTTATTTCTTATCACCATGACGATCAAATATCTCTGGCCATTAAGCTGCCACCACCATCTTCACCTCACCATCTTCTCATATCTACATCCAACACAAGCTCATGTTTTTAGAGACCCCCAAAGTGAGTTCTCCCATTTCCATTCCGTATAGAGGAGTAAATATATCAGTGGGATCAGTCCCTTCCACCTGCTGAGAAACATGAGGATCCGTCCGTGTCACAAGAAAAAGTCTTTGTTTTGGTCACTACAGCGGCGACACAGACTTCCCTTTCTGTAGTCTAGTTGTCAGGGGAGTCACTGACCCAGGCAACCAAGATTACTGGAATTTTATTTTTTTATTGCTCATCTTTCTTCTCATACCTTCTCCTTTTGATCTTCCACTGCCATTTCCAAACATCTGCCTTGTTGCTATTATTAAGCCCTAGCAACCACATTGCAGACTAAATTCCATGAGCTGCAGAAAGAAGATTTCAAAAATCTCCAAAATGGATTAGTTGCAATTTGTCACAGAATACTGTGGTCTACATCATGCTAAATGTTCATTTTAAGGGGAACTATGCCCTTTATATACGACCACTATCAGGTATGAGGGTAGTGATCAGTTTTGAGCCAAAAAAAATGTGACGTCATAATGACCAACAATCATCATCGGAACAATGAGATAAAGCTTAAATGATCCTGTGTGTTTGATATTGGTCTCTGGACATGTTCTGGCCATCCAATCAAATCTCATGGTGTATGTCCCACTATAGAGACAGATCAGTATAGAATTGTCTTGTCCTATATCAGCCGCTGTGATGTTGTTCTGCCGCTATTAGATACAATAATGTCTCTTTATACCGGACTCGTGGTGTAAATGTTTGTACTAATTGCTGAACAATATTTGTCTTCTGGAAAGCAAAAAAATCCCCCAGAATTCAAATGGCGACGTGTGAAATGTTTCCTTTCTTGGAGAAGGTAAAATTCTGAATTGTGTGTTGTTGTGAGTTCTGGACACTTCACTATATAAATGACTCACAAAGTGCAGGGAAATAAATAAACGATTCCACTCGCCTCCGAGTTTCACCCACACTTTTATGAAGTTGGGATTCTTTCCGTGCAACGCGCAGTGAATAATTCAGCAGGAAGATACATAGAAATACAGTCGAGTGACAGATGGAAGTGACAGATAGAAGTGCAAGTGTCGCTCTGGGGCCCAACACACAAGAACCAACACAGAAGGAAAATGAGTGAGAAACGTCCACAGAAAAGAGATGTGATGGAAGAGTCCACCAAGATTTAACGTGGTATCCAATGGGCCAGTGAGTGGGTAACTTTGTAATGTTTGTAATTTCAGCCATCTGATTGCTAGGATCTCAAGAATGCTTGGGACCTGGGGATTTCCGTTTATAGGATCTTTCCATAATTTGTATCTTCATACCTTGTCTACTAGAAAAATCATATAAACATGAAATAAAGCCAATAGGCTGGTTTTGCTTCCAATAAGGATTAATTATATCTTAATTGGGATCAATTACAAGTTACTTTTTTATTGTTACCGTATATACTCGAGTATAAGCCGAGGTACCTAATTTTACCTCCAAAAACTGGGAAAGCTTATTGACTCGAGTATAAGCCTAGGGTGAGAAATGCAGCCACTTCTGGTAAGTTTCAATCAAAAAATTGAGGGTTTCTGCTCCCATTGGAGGTGCCTGCGTCTCGTTTTTGGATGCCGGCGACCATTCTTGGATGCCGGCGAATATTCTTGGAGACTATTCTTGGGACGCCGGCGACCGTTTTTGTGCTTGACCCGAGTATAAGCCGAGTTTTTCAGCAAATTTTGGGGGCTGAAAAATTCGGCTTATACTCGAGTATAGACAGTAGACAGAACAAGGAAATAATTTTTAAATATTTGGATTATTTGATTATAATGGAGTCTATGGGAGACACCTTTACATAAGTTGGAGCTTTCTGGATACCAGATCCCATGCCTGTAAGAAAACAGTAGCTTGTACTAACTTGTAACTAAGATAATCCTTATTGAAAGCAAAACCAGCCTATTGGGTTTATTTAATGTATAAAGGAGAAGGAAAGGTTAAAAGTAAGTAAGCTTTATCAGAAAGGTCTATATAAATACACCAGTAACCCCTCAAAGTAATGTTGCTCTGAGTCCTCTGTCAAACATCACATTTCTTTCCTTCTATTGTGTACTCATGGGCTTCTGTATCAGACTAACTGTTTTCAACTTAAACCTCCAGGGCTAGGGCTTGAGCATGCTCAGTTTGCTCCTCCCCTCCCTGCTGTAATGTGAGCCCCTCGGTACAGATTCAGGCATCATAGTTCACGGGCGAAACATCTTCTTCTCTTTGGAATGTGACCGGCATGTTGGCTCATGTGAAGTTGAAGCAATTCTCTGTTTGGCAACAACTGCACATGCGCCGAAACTCACGAAAATTGCTGAAACGCCGGTCTCATTCCGACGATTACCAAAGCGGCTGAAGATGGCGCCTGTGAACTGTGATGCCTGAATCTGCACCGAGGGGTAAGTAAAACATTGGGGGCATTTGCCCAGGGTAACACTTGGGCTGGAGGGAGGAGGGGTCTATGTATGGTTTTTTTAAGTTTAGGGTTAAATTCTCCTTTAAATGATATTTTAGTAGACTTGAGATATGAAGAGCCAAATTATGGAAAGATCTGTTATCAGAAAAACCCCAGGTCCCGAGCATTCTGGATAACAGGTCTCATACCTGCAATAAAAAACCATGGAAAAATAAAAGAAAAAAAAGCAGATATTCTATAAAATACTAAAAGTTAAAGGAGAAGTAACCCTTCATGAAGAAAGAGAGGATGTAGGATCCCATTACACACAAGGACAGGCTTTTCAGAATTGCAAAACTTTCTTTTACTGCAACGAAAATACATTTTTCAATACAAGTTTAACTGTAAGTTTAGTGAATATGTAAAGGTTCTACGTCCATTTTATTTCAGCTACAGAACCTACTGAATGTATTTGCTTACTAAGTAAAATCACATTATAAGATGCAGAAAATCAGCAGAATTTTGGGCAATAACAATTCAAAGTAAATGACAAAACGTTGATTTCCTTTTGTTGGAAAGTGATGGGTTTGTGGTAGTTGTGTGTGACACTCAGTCAGGTCACATGGTCTGGAGCTGGAAGACTCGGGGGCCCTTCTTCAGGAGATACCCTTGGTCATTTAAGGAGCCTATAAAAGCTTCAAAGTCAATAACCTGAATAAAAAATCACAAGAAAAGTGAGTTTAGTGCAAAGTACGTTGCCATTGGTCACAGGATTATAAATGTATATGGGGGGGGTACACTGAAATGATACCCCTCCCCCAGTCTAAGTACAGACACAACATTTGGACAGTGGAGCCTGTTTTTCACACCAAAATTGACATAAATAAATGAAGGGGACTTATACCCTCCCATATAACAATGTCATTGTATTGTTCTTCTGAGCATTTATTACATTTAGATTAAAGGGGAACTAATACGAAAATGAAAATTTAATATAAGCTTCCTCATACTGAAATAAGAAACTTTCTAAATACAATCAATTAAATATTCTGCATAATTTATGAAATAATCAAGTTTATCTTCACTATTCCTCTCTCAGCATCTGTTTCTCTTCATTCTCTCTTCATGCAGCAGTTGGGTGTCAGATATTCACTGACAGTTACATCCAATATATCTTATAGGGGGGCTCCTTTCCTTACAGATGTATTAGAGCTCACAAATCCTGCATGTAGAGAGACATGATGTCTGGTGAGTTTAATAGAGTGACCTCTAATACATCTTCTAGGCAAAAGGAGCCCCCCTATAAGATATATTGGATGTAACTGTCAATGAATATCTGACACCCAACTGCTGCATGAAGAGAGAATGAAGAGAAACAGATGCTGAGAGAGGAATAGTGAAGATAAACTTGATTATTTCAGAAACAGTACATCATTTTTAATTGATTATATTTATAAAGGTTCTTATTTCAGTCTGATGAAGCTGAACTTAAGCGATAGTTCCCTTTTAAGATCTGAATTATACGAGATGTTTAACATGACACATGTGTAACCTGAAGTGTCTCTTGATGCGTCTCTGCTCAGTTCTATTTCTCAGTCTAACGAGAGAGAGAGAGAGAACTGAGCAGAGAGAACTGAGCAGAGAGACATCAGGAGACACTTCTGCCTTTGCACCTTCATGATATGAACAATAAAAACGTCACTTTATTGATTCCTTCAGTCATGTGACCTTCTTCCTCACTGTCAGCCTAAATTGCAAATGGCCAGATTATTTTATATAATAGGGATATTCCTGCAGCTCTATTGTGGGATAAGAGGCAGGTAATGGCTTCCACATAAGTCGCTTGTTATAACAGGAAGAAAACAATTGCACACAACATAAATCTATTTATATTTTATTTGACTCACTACAACTAAACATTAATTCCCTGGACAACGTGAATGTACGCGGCACCACTATACAAACCTGTATTTGTAATTCTCTGGCGATTTGGCGAAGTTGCTGAAACTCAAACAGATTGTTGTAGGTTTGTTCGGCGACCCTATTGAGGGCGGAGACAAACTTTTTTGCTTTTGATCGATTGCTCATTCCTGAGCCGTGCTGCGAGCGCTGAAAGTCCAGCTTTCCAAACTCATCAGAGAAGGTGCCCAGCAGGCTACAAACCGGAATAATAATAATGATCAATTTAACGTGGTCATTACGTCTAAACAAAAGACGTGCCCCACATATACACGGACAGACATATACTCACAAATGATTTAAAGGAGAACTAAAGCGTAACTAAAGAAGTAGGTAGAAATGCTGTACAAGATGTTTTGTGCTTCTGTACCAGCCCAAGGCAACCACAGCCCTTTAGCAGTAAAGATCTGTGTCTCCAAAGATGCCCCAGTAGCTCCCCATCTTCTTTTCTGCTGATTCACTGATTCACATGCTCTGTGCTGCTGTCACTTACTGAGCTTAGGGAGCCACTCACAATATACAGTACACATAGAATAGAAATGTCACAATATAAGGCTGATTAGTCATTAATACAAATAATTACTACTCGGTGCATCCCTAGTTCTAGCACATTGGTGGTGCCACGTGGAAGTAGTACTAGGCCACATGTAAAGTTTGTTTATACAGAAGCAGCCTAAAGTCCAATTGTTTTTATGAAGGTATTTAAATAAAAAAAGAATTTATGGAAGGTTTATAAAAAAAAAAAAAATGAACATTTCACAGCTGAAATGAAGTGTAAATTACCTAAACTTCATTATTTGAACCACCTCTTCAGCGTCTTCTTTAGTGGCCTTTTCTCTTAACTCCAGTCTTGCTCGTGCCTTGGCACAAAACACAAATGAATGAAGCCGACACTCACATTATAGGATTGACACACACACATTATAGATTGCCTAGAATTACTTATTATACATCACCACCCCTAGCGCCGACTACTGAGCTGCAAATACGTCAGTGCTTCGGGAGTGCAAAGCATTTGAATCATCGGCCATAGCCACCAAGTTCATCGCAACTTGGTTGTAGTCACAACAGATATAGATCTTTGGTCACTAAAGTTAAGATCCAATCACATTGTGAGGGGTATTATAAGGCCAATAAGCTTTACTATAAGAATTCGTTTTCTGGCAGTTGATCAGTTTTTAAGGTATAATAAAAGATACTGTAGGTTTAATGCTTGAACATGGATTCTCTGGTGGGCTATGAAAGCAGCAGACAATTACATAAAGACTACAGGGGTGTCCACCTTCCAAACACTGTTTTCAGTTGAGATGCTTTTTAGACCAGAAATAATCATTTCAATTACTTGTCATCTTTTATTTACCGTTTTTCCAAAACAGAAATTTTAAGGCGTCGTTCACCAAACACTTTTTTCAGTTCAATTGTTTTCAGATTGTTCGGGAGAAATAAAGACTTTTTTCATTTACTTTAAATCTTTTATTCTTTACAAAATCTAAGTTTAATGTCCCTGTCTCTGGTGTTTGAGTGACAGCTCAGTAATTCAGGAGCAGAATCTGTTACAATTTTACAATATTGAGTTGATCCATTTCTCAGCAACATCTCTGGAGTATTAGTAACTATTGTATCAATTCTAACAGCCACCTTTAATGACACTCAGCAGAGACAAAGATAGCAAATGGATCAACTAAATGTATCAATTTAGATCAGTTAGAGAGTCGGCGACCCCCTACCAGAGATGAGCAGATCTCCTACTCTCAGCCTCCAAAAATACACAGGCTGACAACAGCTTGAGACATCAGCTTTAATGATGTGCGGGTCGGGATTTCCCCGACCTGCACCCGCCCTTCCCTTAGTCTGCCCGCATCTGCACTTCTGGGTTCCTTTTATAGACCTGCGCCAACCCAAGCAGCGTCTATAAAAGACGAACCTGGAAGTCGGCATTTGGCGGTGGTGGGCGGGGACAGCAGGAAAAGAGCTGAACCCGGACCCGCCCACCACCGCGAAGAAGCGTGCAAGGTTGGGCCGAACCCGCCCCGACCCACGGGTATCAGGCCAGCCTGCACATCACTAATCAGCTCTTGTGCCCACACCCCAACTCTCTGTTCTGTACCTCTGTCAGTCTGATGAGAGACTCCAGTTGTCTTGTGGTAATGGGAGTACTGTCTATGCCTTGGTTTTGTTTTCTTAATTCAATATAGAAGTCCTGAAGAATCTGGGCTGCATCAGGAGACAGACTTGGGTGGACATACTGCCGAGCGTAGCCAACAAATTTCCTTAATAGCTGGTGTGGAAGGGCATCAAAGTGTTCCCCAGTCCTCAGCTAAAAAAACATAGAGAAAAGGAATGTCAGTTATCAGGTCCTGTAAACTGGTCGTCTTTATTTGGCTACTACATTAAAGGGGATCAGTTCCCACATATACAGTCACAAGTGTACAACTCCAATTCCCTTAAAATAAAATGTATTAAATACAATTAAAACTCAATGTTAAGTCCCCTGATTTTACGTTTTCCTGCATTTTACATTTGTGGTGCCACCAATTTATAATGCATTTCAATGGCTGCATTTGCCTGATTTTACATCAAAAGAGAGATTTTTGTACTTACCGTTAAATCTTTTTCTCTTGTCCTATATTGGGGGACACAGGCACCGTGGGATGAAGATCCTGCAGCTGGAGACTGGACACTAAGTAGTTAAATTTGACTCCTCCTCCTGCTGTGGGCTTCATCCCCTGTCTCCTCCTAACCCTTCAGTTTCGACCGAAGAAGGAGCATAATAACCCAAATCAGAAGAGGAACCAATAACCCCCGCAGAAAAAACTGCATAGAAATATATATAGATATAATATACGTAAAAAGAGTAAAGACAGTAACATTTTTGCCAACCATAATAACTAAACAACAAATCAGTGTCAAACAGGGAGGGAAGGCCTGTGTCCCCCAATATAGGACAAGAGAAAAAGATTTAGGGCTATTCCACACGGGGAGATAGCGACGCGTTGCGACAAAGCGCCGCGACAGTCGCCGCGACCGGCGCAGGCGACAGTTTTGTATGGGCGCCTATGTAAAAACGCCTGTGCTAACCACACGAGGCGATGCGCTTTTCAACAGTCGCCTGAAAAAGCCTGGCGAGGCATTTTCAGGCGACTGTTGAAAAGCGCATCGCCTCGTGTGGTTAGCACAGGCGTTTTTACATAGGCGCCCATACAAAACTGTCGCCTGCGCCGGTTGCGGCGCTTTGTCGTCGCGACCGCAAACGCATCGCTATCTCCCCATGTGGACTAGCCCTTAACGGTAAGTACAAAAATCTCTCTCTTGCCTAATTGGGGGACACAGGCACCGTGGGGATGTCCCAAAGCTACCCAAGAGGGCGGGACACTGAGAAACCCAGGTGTTCAGCTGATAACAGTCTGCAACACCTTCCTCCCGAAGCTGGCTTCGGCTGATGCTTGTGTGTGTAGCCTGTAGAATCGCGTGAAAGTGTGAAGTGACGCCCAGGTGGCCGCTCTGCAGACCTGTGCCGCTGAAGCTTGGTGGCGGACCGCCCAGGATGTGCTGAGAGAGCGAGTTGAGTGAGCTCTCACTTTGAGCGGAGGTGGTTTCCCCCGCACTGCATAGGCTCTAATGATCGTAGAACGAATCCACTTAGCAATCGTAGACTTGGCCGCTTTGAGGCCGCACTTCGGCCCAGTAGGAATAATAAAAAGCGCCTCCGTCTTCCTAACCTCTGCAGTAGCGAGCAAGTACGAAGATATTGCACGAACAACATCCAAGGTATGCAGCTTAAGTTCAACAGGATTAGCGGGCTCCGGACAAAAGGAAGGCACGACCAAATCCTGGTTTAAATGGAATTCCGAGACCACTTTTGGCAGAAAATCAGGAGTAGGTCGGAGAACAACCTTGTCTTTGTGTATGATGGTGAAAGGCGATTTGCATGAAAGAGCCGCCAGTTCAGAAACTCTCCTCGCAGATGTGATGGCCAAGAGAAAAACTACCTTCTCAGTCAGCGTGGACAGTGGCAACGAGTCAATAGGTTCGTATGGATCCTCCTGAAGAACAGAGAGCACCAGATTAAGGTCCCAAGGAGGTACAGGATAACGATACGGTGGCGCCATCCGAATTGCACCTTGAAGAAAAGTTCTAATATTACTTCGGAGAGCCAACCTTTCTTGGAGAAGAATGGATAATGCAGAAACCTGAACCTTCAGGGAACTGACTGCCAGGTCTTTCGACAAACCGTCTTGCAGGAAGGAGAGAACTTCCCGTTCTCTTGCCGTCTGAGGATCCGTACCCTTTTGTTCGCACCAAGTAATAAATGACTTCCATACCCGGTGGTATGCTTTGGCTGAAACAGGCTTGCGCGCCCGCAGCATGGTAGGAAGTGCATCTGTTGGAGCTCCCGCTTTCCTGAGAACTAGGGCTTCAATAGCCATGCCGTTAAAGCCCACTGATGAGAAGTCGGGTGAACTATGGGGCCCTGTGTTAGCAGGTCTGCTCGCAGGGGAAGATGGAAGGGCTCGTCCTTTGCTAACCGCACTAAGTCCGCAAACCATGCCCTCCTGGGCCAGAACGGTGCTACCAGAATTGTCTGGGTGCCTTCTCGTTTTATCTTCTTGACGATTTTTGGGAGAAGTGCCAGAGGAGGAAATACGTACGCCATGTTGAACCGCCACGGAATTACCAGGGCGTCTGCAGCATGAGCCAGTGGATCTGAGCTTCTTGCCACAAACCTTGGAACTTTTCGGGTTGACGCGGGACGCCATCAGATCTATGTCCGGCAGTCCCCATCTGGCCACGATGAGTTGGAAGACCTCCGGATGGAGACTCCACTCTCCTTGATCGATGGTCTCTCGGCTGAGGTAGTCCGCTATCCAGTTGTCGATTCCTGGTATGTGGACTGCCGATATCGCGGGAACGTGATTTTCCGCCCATGCGAGGATATGGTTCGCTTCCCGAAGGGCTGCCTGGCTTCTGGTGCCGCCTTGATGGTTCACGTATGCAACTGCGGTTACATTGTCGGACTGTATCCGCACCGCTTGACCCCGGAGTAGTGGGGTCAGGTGTGCCAGAGAATAACGAATCGCCCTCAGTTCGAGGAGGTTGATCGAGAGAAGTCTCTCTTCCTGGTCCCAAAGACCTTGGACCGTCGCTAGGTCGAGTACTCCACCCCATCCCCGCAGACTGGCATCCGTTGTGAGGATTGTCCAGTGGTGGGGGGGGAACGGTCTTCCTCCTGCAGTGCGAAGGGGCTGGAGCCACCATTCGAGCGAGAGTTTCACACGTTGTGGGAGGAGAATTAGTCGGTCGAGATTCTGTCGATCCTTGCGTTGGTGCAGCAGAATGGAGTGCTGAAGTGGTCTGGTGTGGAATTGGGCATATGGGATTGCCGGAAACTATGCCACCATCGTTCCCAGGGTTTGCATGGCTAACCGAAGAGACACACAGGGAGTACTCATGAGATTCCGTACCCTGTCTTGTAAGGTGGTGGCCTTGTCTCGTGGGAGAAAGACTCTCCCGTTCTTGGAGTCCAATATCAGACCTAGGTATTCTATCGTCTGTGCCGGGACCAGGGTGGACTTGTTGAAGTTGATCAGCCAGCCTAGGGCTGTCAGGGACTGGAGCACCTGGGTTGTATGGCGACTTGCAATGCTTGCGGATGGACCTTTTACAAGTAGATCGTCCAAATATGGGATGACGGGTATGCCCTTCAGTCGTAGCCCTTCTAGTGCCGCCGCCATCACCTTGGTGAAGGTACGAGGGGCTGATGACAGTCCGAATGGAAGTGCTACAAACTGCCAGTGTCTTCCGTTGACAAAGAACCTGAGAAACTGGTGGTGAGCCGGGTGAATGGGTATGTGGAGGTAGGCGTCTTTGATGTCGATGACGGACATGAACTCGCCTTCTTCCATGGCTGCCAAAACGGACTGAATTGATTCCATCTTGAAGTGCCATTTTTTTACGAAGGGATTGAGGTCTTTGAGGTCTAGAACTGGTCTCAGGGATCCGTCCTTTTTGGGGACCATGAATAAGTTGGAATAGTAGCCTCGGCCGCAGTCTGGGGAAGGTACTGGCTGAATTGTGCCTGCTATGGCAAGGTTCTGAATGACCCCGAGGAACTTGTCGATATTGATTTTTTGACGAGGTAACCTTGAGATGAAGAACCGGTGAGGTGGTCTGTGAGAAAAGTCTATCAAGAGTCCTTGTGACACCACCCGAAGAACCCACTGGTCCCTTACTGTTGTTTGCCACACCTCCCGAAAGGATTGGAGACGGCCTCCTAGGGGAATCCCTTCGGGGGTGGGCACCCCTTCATGCGGAGTTGGACTTGTCCGGAGAGGGTTTAGTTGGGGCCTTGCTGGACGACCAACTGGTTCTCTGTTTGTTTTGGTAGCGTGAACGGAAACTAGAGCTGGGCTTATCTGTTTGTGTCTTTGTCCTTTGGCCTTGCCGAAAGGGACGAAAAAAGGGTCGTCTTTTGAAGGGGGGTCGTTTGGTTCTAGTCTGTGGGAGTAGGGTGCTTTTCCCACCCGTTGCTTGGGAGATAATTTTGTCGAGTTCGGGTCCAAAGAGCAATTTTCCTTGGAAGGGAAGACTGACCAGTGAACGTTTGGAAGTTATATCGGCTGACCATGTCTTCAGCCACAGGAACCGACGAGCCGCCACAGATTGTGCTGAGGCCTGGGCCACCATCTTTGCCGCATCAATAGCTGCGTCGCCAATGTAGGATGTAGCATCCGCGACTTGAGACAGGAGGTTGTCAGTAGTGGGATCCTCGGAGCCAATAAGCTGTGCTACTTGCTCCACCCAGACTTCCATGGCCTTTGCGACCCAGGCAATCGCGAAGATCGGTCGAAATGCGGAGCCTGCCGCTGAAAACGCTGACTTGCAAAAACCTTCAAGGCGCTTGTCTATAGGGTCCTTGAATGCTGCTGCATCAGCAACAGGGATGATAGTGTTTCTGGATAGTCTGGAAACTGGAGGGTCAACCGCTGGGGGCGAAGCCCAGAGGTCAGTGCACTCCTGAGGGAAAGGATATGTCTGAGAGAAGCCTCTGGATATCTGTACCCTGTGATCAGGGTGTTTCCATTGGGTCTTGATTAACTCATCAAGTTGCTCATATGCAGGGAACACGTAAGAGCTCTTTTTATGTCTCTTGAATATATTTTTAGTTGGATCAACCAGGGTGACAGAGTCTTCGATATTCAGGGTACTGAGAACCGCTTGTATGAGGCCCTCAACCTCCTTTTGTGTTCTAGGAGAGTCTAGCTCTGGATCTAGGTGGTCCTGGTCAGAACCGTCCTCTGAAAGGACTTGGCCTTCCTCATCGGAGGGAGAAAATTGTTCCCTTGGGGAACCAGGGGGGGAATGAGCTTGCCTTTTGGTGCCAGTGGAGAGATCGTCCAGCCTAGAGGGTTGGGAAAGGTGCTCAAGGACCTTGTCTAGAGTCTCGGGAATGCGGGCCAGATTTTGAATGCCTGCAAGTGAGAGGGATAGGGCCCTAACCAACTCAGATTCAGAAGTGCTAGCCAGAGGTGGTGGCGAGGGATCTGAAGGTCTGCATGCTATACACACAGAGTCAGCCGAAGCAGCAGTAAATTTTGTCTTACATTGTAAGCATGCCAAAAAGGAAATCTGAGTATGTGAGCGTGTATGAGCTGAGGACTTGGAGGTCCTGGGCTCTTCTGTTTTGTCTGCCATAATGCTCCTTGCAACAGTGAAACTGAATTTTTTTTTTTTTTTTTAAAGAAGACAGGGGTCCCCAGGAAGTGATGATAGGGGAAGGCAGAGGGATCTCCGTGGCAAGAAGCCTGTGGAATATATAATATATGTATATAAGTATGGGTGAGAGGCCCTGTAACAGAAGGCTAAACTATGTTTACCACAACTCCTGGAAGAGAAAGGTACTTGCCTTGGTAGAAAAAATTTTACCAGTCCCAATCACTCAAGAGAGACTGCAGCAGGTGATAGAACCAGGGCTGGGATTGCAGGCAGCGCGAACAGGACACGGAGCCCGCGCTGGAGCCGCTTGCCGAGTGCGGCGCAGGAGAGAAGTGAGAAGACCGCGTGAGCGCCGAAGAAGCGGAAGTGCATTCCAGCGTGGAACGCAAGAGCCGCGCCAAAGGAAAGAAGGGCGGGAGAAGCGGCAAAGGGGGTAAGAAGGAGCCCTGGGCCTAACGGAATGTGTTGGGAGTGGGTAAGGGACAAGTGCGGAGTGAGGAAGTGTCTTGAACCTAAAAGTAGAGGGGGTTAATGCAAAAAATCTACTCACCCAAGAATACCGGCCGATCCTTGCCCTGTGATGAACTCTCCCTATAGGAAAATACAAATAAAAATATATATGACGCAAAAGCTCCACATATATCTGTATTTGCATCAGACATACACACCCTGGGTTGATGTAAAGCGCTGCTGCAGGCCTCCGAAGAGCGGGAAGCAGCGCAGGGAGATGGGAGCAAGCCTGCAGACCTCCGTGGAGCGGGAAGGCTGTAGGGCATAACAGGTATAGCCGGAGGGGCTCTTGAACGAATCAATGTCCCCTTAGTGTGGCAAGATCATAACACGGAGTCTTGATCAGTTGCTCCAGCCACTACAATATGTGTCTCCTTCTGAGGACACTAAACGAAACTGAAGAGTTAGGAGGAGACAGGGGATGAAGCCCACAGCAGGAGGAGGAGTCAAATTTAACTACTTAGTGTCCAGTCTCCAGCTGCAGGATCTTCATCCCACGGTGCCTGTGTCCCCCAATTAGGCAAGAGAAATTGTAAAATGTAATTGTATGTAACTATGTAACTATGTAACATTAACACTGCAATGTTTAACCCTTGTTATTAACACACTAAATATTGGATCTCAAAGTAAAACTCACTCCTGTGCTTAAATCCTTTCAGTACTTGAACAAAAGTTATTTTAACACATTTCCCTCATTTTACATTTTTCCTGATTTTGGTTAATTTTTTCCTGGATCCCTGAA
Source organism: Xenopus petersii (assembly GCA_038501925.1). Classification (NCBI taxonomy): domain Eukaryota; kingdom Metazoa; phylum Chordata; class Amphibia; order Anura; family Pipidae; genus Xenopus; species Xenopus petersii. Next base: position 175,032,582 of record CM076680.1, on the reverse strand, counting down.
AAACGTAAAATGGGGGTTCTACTGTATGTTAATTTTATAAATCTGAGTCTGTACAAGTGTCCTCCCTACAGACAATATCCCGATCATCGTTGCCCTGACCCAGCCTTCTTTATTCAAGTGTGTTGGCTGCAATTAGCAACTGTTCTCTGTAATGATCAACTTGGAAGTAGAGGTCAATAAACATCAGTCTTAAAGGGATACTGTCATGGGAAAAAATTTTTTTTTCAAAATGAATCAGTTAATAGTGCTGCTCCAGCAGAATTCTGCACTGAAATCCATTTCTCAAAAGAGCAAACAGATTTTTTTATATTCAATTTTGAAATCTGACATGGGGCTAGACTAGTCATGTGACTTGTGCTCTGATAAACTTCAATCACTCTTTACTGCTGTACTGCAAGTTTGAGTGATATCACCCCCCCCCCCAGCAGCCAAACAAAAGAACAATGGGAAGGTAACCAGATAGCAGCTCCCTAACACAAGATAACAGCTGCCTGGTAGATCTAAGAACAGCACTCAATAGTAAAATCCAGGTCCCACTGAGACACATTCAGTTACATTGAGAAGGAAAAACAGCAGCCTGCCAGAAAGCATTTCTCTCCTAAAGTGCAGGCACAAGTCACATGACCAGGGGCAGCTGGGAAATTGACAAAATGTCTAGCCCCATGTCAGATTTCAAAATTGAATATAAAAAAATCTGTTTGCTCTTTTGAGAAATGGATTTCAGTGCAGAATTCTGCTGGAGCAGCACTATTAACTGATGTGTTTTGAAAAAAACATGTTTTATTATGACAGTATCCCTTTAAGCATCCCGGAGCCCTCTAGTGACCAAACAGATATACTTAAATAATTCTCCAAAGCATGCTTATAAGTTAAAAAATATAGTTTATTACATCAAGGTATTAAAAAACATTAGAAAATCCCCTTAAAGCACTTTATGGGGATTTTCTAATGTTTTTTAATACCTTGATGTAATAAACTATATTTTTTAACTAATATGCATGCTTTGGAGAATTATTTAAGTATATATAGCAACTGTTCTCTGGCCAAAGTGCATTGCCATTTGTGTACAGTACATAGACCGTGTATTTAGACCCTTGTCCAATTCTTGGATTTTATAAAATAAATCGATATGATTACACATTTTCTAACATAACACAGCCTCACTTCAGGATTTACAGTATTTGTAATAGAGTAAGATGGGAGAACTGGGAAAGGGTGTGGTTACTTTTGCAAGGCACTGACAGCAATAATGCTTTATACAAGTATCGACTTTACCTTCAGTCTTTCTCCTAAGGGCCTTTCAGAGGGCACCTCTAGAATGGAGGTGTTGGAGTTCTGTGTATTTATACGGGTCATATCCACACTTTGTATTTCCTTAGCCCCGGATCTCATCGCCATTACATGCTCTGACAGCAGGTGATCATGGTCTTCATTTGGGGTATCGAGTAGAATGAACACTAAGTCAAAACGAGAAAGCAAAGCACTTCCCATTCTGTAAAACAACAAAATGATATGTTTTTATTATTATTATTATTATTATTATTAAGACAGAGAAGGAAATGTAACCTGTATTAGTATATGATCACCACTAGATGCCACTCAAAGCATCATTTGGTTCAAAACACAAATCCAGAATATTATATTTGTAATATAGAAATCTGTTCCTGTTTGATCAGATTCAGCCATTGATTCTGCAGCAACATGAAACAAAATGATATTTGCTTCATTTAAGAAGTGCAATTAACATTAAAAAGGACAAGTAAAACATCAGGTACATATTTCACATTAACAGAAGACCATTTTTAACTGCTAAAATTACAAACAGCAGAATATTAAGATTTCTCAGTCATCTTGTTCTTAATCACCACCACAACCTGCCTCAGTGTTACCATTTCAGGTGAGTTGAGCCCCAGAATGTCACCCCACCATCTGGTTAATGTGCAGCTTGTAGACTGCAGGCTCCGAAAGGAAGAAGTGCAAGCTCTGATGTCACCCAGGACACAGGGCAAGTGAGGGTTGCAGGAAGAAAAAAATGGTTTCCCATTCTACCCAATTTGCATATGCAAATTAGGATTCGGATTCAGTTTGACATTCAGCCGAATCTTTCGCGAATGATTCGGGGGTAAATGAGATGCTACCAAAAAAAAAAAGGAGAAGGAAAGCTACCAAACCACTTTATTGCCAATAGATTATCCATAACAGTGCAAACTAGAACACTATATTTATCCTGCAGAATATTTTACCATACCGGAGTAAACAGCTCTAGAAGCTCTCTGTTTGTTTAGGATAGAAGCTGCCATATTAGCTTGGTGTGACATCACTTCCTGTCTGAGTCTCTCCCTGCTCACTCATAGCTCTGGGCTCAGATTACAGCAGGGAGGGAGAGAGGAGCAAACTGAGCATGCTCAAGCCCTAGCCCTGGAGGTTTAAGCTGAAAACAGTTAGTCTGATACAGAAGCCCATGAGTACACAATAGAAGGAAAGAAATGTGCTGTTTGACAGAGGACTCAGAGCAACATTACTTTGAGGGGTTACTGGTGTATTTATATAGACCTTTCTAATAAACCTCACTTACTTTTAGCCTTTCCTTCTCCTTTAAAAAAAGCAATATCATCCAATGAGAGAGATGCGAACAGCGGCACTAGAACACAAAACAGCCTCTTGTAATGATCTCTTGAATTAATTGTATGTTCTGAATCAATATGCCGGGAGGACTGAACGGCTTTCAACTCCCAATAAATGAAAGAAAGAGGAAATAATTCCTAGAAGGCGAGTTCTACAGAACAAACATGATTAAAAGGCTCTCACTTTAAATTCTCAGAAACGGTTTTTCCTTTGTTATAGTGCCCCCCTACAGGGTTAGCAGCAGCGATGATGGATGTCCTGGCCGGGAGGCTGCACACAATTCCAGCTTTAGCCAAACTAATGCTCTGCTGTTCCATCGCTTCCAGTAATGCCTGGTGCTGGTTCCCCATCTTATCAAACTCATCTATTCCACATATACCTAAAAGAAAAACAAAACATCTTTTTTTAAAAAAGTATTATAAGAATTTGTTTGGGGTTGAAGGGAAGACTCAGGACCATTGGTCGAAATAAAAGACATTTCACTTGGCCATTTCTCAGGTTTAAGAGCCACCTAGAAACTGAAATGAAATCTCATTTGGAGTACTAACCCCAATATGTAATAAAAGGCACTATGTTTGCCCAGGAGCAGTAACCCATAGCAACCAATAGAATCTTTGCTTTTAAACAGGTGCCCAGTAATTCTACCTTCTGATTAGTCGCTATGGGTTACTGCACCTGGGCAAACTTAGTGCTTTTTATTACATAACCCCCTAAATGTTTTCTGTCCACAAAGCATCTATGTGCATTTTACCCAGAAGAAGGGCCAGAGAGTGAGCATTATTCTTGGCAGAACTAGGGATGAATCAAATCAAGCTTTCAAAGTTGGCCACAGGGGGTCACCATCTTGTAACTTTGTTATACATCTTTGCAAGACCCTGACCCTGCACATGCTCAGTGTGGCCTGGGCTGCTTAGGGATCGTCATAAACAAAGCTGCTTTGAGTTCTGCATGGCTGGGAAGTAAGGCGGGGGCTCCCCCTGCTGTTCATAAGTAGGATTGTTTCCCTGCAGAGCAGTTAGGCACTGTCTGACAATTCCTATCCATGGCAGTAAATGAAGGGAGAATTTCACTGCATACAGTCAGGTTTCTTATAAAAACGGTACCTTTTTTTTAACTATAGTATATGGGAGATATATTTCTTTTTCATTAAAGGAGAAGGAAAGGTTAAAGCTAAGTAAGCCTTATCAGAAAGGTCCATCTAAATATACCAGTAAACCCCCAAAGTAATGTTGCTCTGAGTCCCCTGTCAAAAGAAACACTGCATTTCTTTCCTTCTATTGTGTACTCATGGAATTCTGTATCAGACTAACTGTTTTCAGCTTAAACCTCATTGCCCTGGGCAAGAGCATGCTCAGTTTGCTCCTCTTCCCCCCCCCCTCCCTTCTCTACTGTAATCTGAACCCAGAGCAGGGAGAGACTCTGGCAGGAAGTGATGTCACACCCCATTAATACTGCAGCTCCTATCCTAAACAAACAGAGTTTCTAGAGCTTTATACTCTGGTATTATAAAACATTCTACAGAATAAATATAGCATTCTCACTTGCACTATTGCAGCTAATCTATTGCCAATAAAATGCCTCCATAGCTTTCCTTCTCCTTTAAAGAAAGTAAAAATTGGATTTTATTTTTTTGCCTTTCCTTGTCCTTTAAGTAAATAATGCCTATTTACATCTCTTGCCTTGAGCCACCATTTTGTAATGAAGAGATCACCTGACCAGAAATACTGCAGCTCTAACTGTAACAGGAAGAGATCACCTGACCAGAAATACTGCAGCTCTAACTGTAACAGGAAGAGATCACCTGACCAGAAATACTGCAGCTCTAACTGTAACAGGAAGAGATCAGCTGACCAGAAATACTGCAGCTCTAACTGTAACAGGAAGAGATCAGCTGACCAGAAATACTGCAGCTCTAACTGTAACAGGAAGAGATCACCTGACCAGAAATACTGCAGCTCTAACTGTAACAGGAAGAGATCACCTGACCAGAAATACTGCAGCTCTAACTGTAACAGGAAGAGATCACCTGACCAGAAATACTGCAGCTCTAACTGTAACAGGAAGAAGTGTTGAAGCAAAAGACACAACTCTGTCTGTTAATTGGCTCATGTGACCTAACATGTATGGTTTGATAGTTTGTTTGTGTGCACAGTGAATGGTATGGTCCCAGGGGCGGCCCTTATTTTTTTAAAATGGCAATTTTCTATTTATGATTACACAATGGCACATACTACTAGAAAAGTATATTATTATGAAAATAGTTTATATACATGAAGTAGGGTTTTACATATGAGCTGTTTTATGCAATATCTTTTTATAGAGAACTACATTGTTTTGGGGGTATAGTTTTTCTTTAACAAACACTCACGCAACTCTGTTCATTTTAATGTATCGAACGCAATGGTGGCAATTGCACTGCTGAACTTGGTTGCTGCGATACTTGGCAATTTGGCTTTGAGACTATTGGGAATTTTCATTCCTGGATTAACCCCATTTTTTGAAAGGTGTCACCAACAAAGGATATGATTTAATCTGTTTAACCTTGATCTCCGAGGACGAGTGCCCCGGCTTCCAAGCCAAAGTCTCCAGTTGTAGTGTCTCTGGATAAGGTGACGGTCAGTCCCGAGGTGGTGGTAGTGTTTCCACAAACATAAACACCACGAGGAGCCACGTTGCACACTGCCTGCAAACCAAATGTTCTGCTCAATGACATCACAAGATATGGACTTTCTTTTCTTGAACAAACTCACTACCAGTATGTGAGAGGAGAATACATGTTTTAACCACTTACATTTCTCATGGATAGAAAGTGATAATACAGACAATAAAGCATCCTGTCTTGCTTCTTTCTTACAGGATCATCATTTTGAGGATTTTTCGTGCATTACTTTGAAACAATCTGCTAACGGATTTGAAAAGTTTAAGGATAAATTGGTTTGTACTCTTTTTTTGTAGCAAAGTAACGCTGGCAATCCACGAATAGATCCAATTGTTAAGTAAGGTTACCAAGCAAATGGATCATAGTCCGATATGGCCACCCACATGTTGGGCTGATCACTTGGTCTGCGGGCCTTCGTGACACAGCCCTGTCCTGGTTCTCTTCTTACATCACCAATCGTTCCTTCAGTGTCTCCTACAATGGAGTATCATCTTCTCCCCTACCTCTTTCTGTTGGAGTTCCTCAAGGCTCTGTCCTAGGACCATTACTATTCTCCCTCTACACTTCCTCCCTTGGCAAATTAATAAATTCGTACGGTTTCCACTACCACCTCTATGCTAACAATACTCAGATCTATCTCTCATCTCCTAATCTCAACCCAGAACTCCTAACTCGCGTCTCCTCGTGCCTGTCCGCTATCTCTACCTGGATGTCGCAACGCTACCTTAAATTAAACCTCTCTAAAACTGAAATGGTTCTCTTTCCTCCAACGAACACCACTAGCATCCCCAAAGTATCCACCATCTAGGGCTTATCCTAGATTCTGCCCTGTCATTCACTCCTCATATCCAGTCACTTATTAAATCATGTCACTTCCACCTAAGGAACATATCCAAAATACATTCATCATTTATCACCCAAGATGCTGCCAAAATTCTTATTCACTCTCTCATCATATCACGTCTAGACTACTGTAACTCGCTTTTAATTGGCCTCCCCCTCCAGAGACTGTCAGCTCTCCAGTCCATAATGAACACTGCTGCGAGGCTCATACACCTCAGCAACCGCTCCTCCTCTGCCTCGCCATTCTGTCAATCCCTGCACTGGCTTCCGTTACCTTTCAGAATCAAATTCAAATTAATGACACTGACTTTCAAAGCACTTCATAACTCTGCCCCACCCTACATCTCTGAACTCATCTCTATATACTCACCCACTCGCTTACTAAGCTCCTCTACTGACCTGCTACTCAAATCTTCTCTCATTACCTCCTCACATGCTCGCATTCAAGACTTTGCAAGGGCTGCACCCCTCCTCTGGAATGCTCTCCCACGGTCTGTCCCACTTTCTCCCAAACTTTCTACCTTCAAAAAATCTCTGAAAATGCACTTCTTTCGAGAAGCCTCCCCTCACTCTGCTTAACTACCAAAAGCAACACCACATACAGTACCACATTTCTCACCCACTTAATTCCATCTTGCCCACTCCCACACCTTGTGTATTACAACTTTAGACTGTATGCCTATGCATAGGGCCTTTCTCACCTTTTTGTACCTGTATTGATTGTGATGTTTGTTACTCCATATATTCTATATATGTAATTCATGTGATGTAGTTGTATAATCACATTTACTTTACAGTGCTACGCAATATGTTGGCGCTATATAAATACATGTTAATAATAATAATAACTGCTGGATCCTAATATGGGCTTATGGGGAGAGTTATATATAATCAAGGTGAACCTTGATAAAGGTCTCTGTTGAGACCAAAATGTCGGTTCAATAAACTTTGTTCATCACCAAAGACCTGCGAGTGCGGTGTAATATGATGTTTTATATCCTACAGACTCCTGCACCCAGGCTTGTAACTTTGTATAATGGAGTGCACACTTTTGGCTGTATATAGTGAATAAAGTACCCCCTCTTGTAAAATATAAGAATATTATAAGTTAGTGAGGAGTTTCATGACCATATAAAAGTACGAGGCCGAGTGTTTCAGTGAGTCATGTGACAGAAATGACATCACTAAGCTCTGATTAGAACCAATGACATCACTAAGCACTGTTTATATAGTGAATAAAGGACCCCATTATTGTAAAATATAAGGATATTAGAAGTCACTGAGGAGTTCCATGACCATATGGAACTCTGAGATAACTTCTAATATCAACAGATTACAGGGGGATACATTTATTATAATACACAAGTTTCAGTGAGTCATGTGACACAAATAACCTCAATAAGCACCAATTATAACTGATGACATCCCTAAGAACTGATTATAACTGATGACATCACTAAGCACTGGTTATATAGTGAATAAAGTACCCCCTCTTGTAAAATATAAGGATATTAGAAGTTACCGAGGAGTTGACTTCTAATATCCTCATATTTTGCAGGGGGTACTTTATTTATTATAATACACAAGTTTCAGTGAGTCATGTGACAGAAATGACATCACTACTCACCATTTATAAGGATATAATTTACAAAGATATTCATGGCTTTTGTGTATTATATATATAATACACAAAAGCCATGAATATCTTGTAAATTATATCCTTATAAACGGTGAGTACTCATGTCATCAGTTATAAACGGTGAGTTCTGATGTCATTTCTGTCACATGATTCACTGAAATTTGTGTATTATAATAAATAAAGTACCCCCAGTTGTAAAATATATAGTTCCATGAACTTCGGCCTCGTGTTTTTATATGGTCATGAAACTCCTCGGTAACTTATAATATCCTTATATTTTACAAGAGGGGGTACTTTATTCACTATATAATACACAAAAGCTATGAATATCCTGTAAATTATATCCTTATAAACGGTGAGTTCTGATGTCATCAGTTATAAACGGTGAGTTCTGATGTAATTTTTGTGACATGACTCACTGAAATTTGTGTATTATAATAAAGGACCCCCTGTTGCAAAATATGAGAATATTAGAAGTTACCTCGGAGTTCCATGACCTGTAAAAAAACACATGCCTTCGGCCTCGTGTTTTTATATGGTCATGAAACTCCTCGGTAACTTATAATATCCGTATATTTTACAAGAGGGGGTACTTTATTCACTATAAATCTTGGAATATCTATGGTACGTACTGCTGATATGTTGCTGTGTAAGTAGTATACTATATGTGGCTTGCCATCACCCTGTGTTGATCAATGTTGCAGAATAGATCGCAATACACTGGGGGCCCCCCAATAGCCATAAGAGTAAATTGCAAATTAGGCATAAATAAGTGATTTGACCAGTTTGTGTGCCTGATTTATTTTATTATTCTACATGCATGCTTTTAACGTTATTACTTATAGATGCACTTTATGAAACATATGTATATATTATGCATATATTATATGTATATATATTATGTCTGCTTAATAGCACAATTGCACTTGTTTTTTTAATATCAGTGGAAATACATGCAGACGGTATAAACATTAGTATATTTTTAATGCATATTGACAGCGCTTTGTCACTTTGTAACATTTCACAGCACCATTGTACTAATTATTTGCAACAGTCACTTTATGGTATTGATGTCACTTCCTGTTGATGGGTTTATGGGTATATAAATACAAGTGTAGAGTATATGCATGGCTGCCTTGAGAAAGGTCCCTGTGTGGACCAAAACATCACATCGGCTGTTCAAGTAACATTTAATACACTTTCAAGCATTTCACAACATATCTCGATGTTGCTGTTTTTTTTTTAAATATATTTTTTTGCAGAAGAGTAAACATTTTGTCAGAATCCACTTGCAATATGTATAAATATGAGAAAACAAATACGTACTTGCAACATCTGACTTTTCCCTAAACCAGGGTCTCCTACCACAAGTATATGAGGATCTCCTCGGATGGGAATCCTGTTTTTGTCATCTGCGTACTTCTGGCAGCCCCCAAAAAGTGCCAGTGACAGTCCTGCTTTGACCAACTGAAATAAAACATGTTGTCACTTTCACAAATGGACAGAGTTTACACAAATATAGATAACATTTAGTTTACACACACACAAAAAGGGACACACTCTTTCACAGCTGTATAGTTTTCAGAGACATATCTAGAAGTAGAAAGTTTGACATTTACAAAAAGTAATGGAAAGAACTGTGGAGGTGTGAGGGCCTACCTCATGTCCATATATTGTAGGACAAAGTGAGCTGAAACAAGAAAATACATATTATTCGGTGGTACCAAATCGGCCTTTTGTGTCTTAAAAAGTTTAGGGCAGACTACCTTGTATACGCTGTGTCTTTGTAAATCATAACTACTGAGTTTTTTCAGTAATTAGGGAGTCCTGCAGTTTAAAGGAGAAGGAAAGGATACGGAGGCAGTTTATTGCCAATAGATTAGCCAAAAATAGTGCAAGTTATAAAACTATATTTATTCTGCAGAATGTTTTACCATACCCGATTAAAAATCTATAGACCAGGGGTCCCCAACCTTTTTTGGTCCAGGGAACGGTGGACCGGGGGAGGGGTCAGCATCCAATTCTGGAGCGCTGGAGTCCAATACGGTGGCCCAGTTGAAGACTGTCCGTGGCCCGGCGGTTGGGGTCCCCTGCTCTAGACACTCTCTGTTTGTTTAGGATAGCAGCTGAAGTACTAGCTTGGTGTGACATCACTTCCTGCCTGAGTCTCTCCCTGCTCACTCATACACTCAGATTATAGCAGGGAAGGGAGGGAGAGAGGAGCAAACTGAGCATGCTCAAGCCCTAGCCCTAGAGGTTTAAGCTGAAAACAGGACGTCTGATACAGAAGCCCATGTGTTTCTTTTGACAGAGGACTCAGAGCAGCATTACTTTGAGGGTTTACTGGTGTATTTATATAGATCTTTCTCATAAGACTTACTTAGTTTTAACCTTTCCTTCTTCTTTAAGCTGAAATATCAGCTTTGGTGGTTACTTGATATAAAAATAAGCATCTTTGTTTTAACATAGATTTTTAGAAAACGTTATTTTTTTACATTCTAGCATTAGTCTACACAGAATAACTGAACCAAGACAAGAAATATGTAGCAATATACAGGTATGGGATCTATAATCTGAAATTCAGACTTTTTCGCCTGTAATTTCGGCCGCTACCCACGTGGCGGCCATGGGCGCCGCCATTTTGGGAGCGAACGCCGGCAGGGAAGGACGCGCCGCCCGGAGCTCCTGGACCTGCTCCGGGCGGCGACACAGTCAGTCACAGACAGTCCTGCTGGGGCCGGGTCACGTTTTACTGTGACAGAGGGAAGAGCAGCAGACGTGAGGGCCGGGGTGGGGAGAGCGACAGATGGGGAGGGCGGGGGGGGAAGTGGCAGAGGGAAGCAAACATGAAATAGGGATGGCAGAGGGAAGCAAACATGAAATCCGGGCGGCGACACAGTCAGTCACAGACAGTAACAGGTACCTGCCCAGTGTCCCCCAATTGTTGCGGCCAGGTCACATTCACATTTTGAAATCTGACATGGGGCCCCTAGGCTTATACACGAGTCAATACATTTTTCCAGTTTTCTTAGGTAAATTAGGTACCTCGGCTTATACACGGGTCGGCTTATACACGAGTATATACGGTATCATCAAATAGAAGCTACTGGTTTATTAGAAAAAGGGATTGAAAGGAGTAGAATGATTTGCTTAAAATAGACTATGAGCTATGGCCTAATTTGGAGCTTTATGGATAGTGGGTTTCCAAGACAGAGATCCCATACCTGTGCTGTATATTTTGCCTGTTTCTCAGTCTACTCAAGCAGCGGTACAATACTCACTTGACTATTAACTGAAAGAGATTTTCTTGGGACTGAATTTCCTGGATAGCATAGAGGTCTTTCAGAGAAAAATCCATAGAGGCTCCATGATTGCCACTATCTTCTGTACTTTTACCTTTTTGTCCTTTGCTGTTACTGACAGAATTGGCCTCGATATACAGAAGGAACATGCATTTGTTATTTTTATTCTTAAAGCCACCTGAAAGAAAGAAATCACTTGCATAAGTATTGTTCTACTTCTTGTATTGGCTCCCTGACTAATAAACCTTTAAGCTGGCCATAGAGGGACAGATCCTAATACAGGATTCGTACGATTTTCGGATCGTGTGTGGATAGTGCCGACATCTTTCGTCCGGCGGAGATCGGTCGTTTTTCCATTGGACAGGTTTCATTTTGACCCGACCGATCCCGCCGGAGCCCATGGCACATCGTAATCGGATCGTTCAGCCATGCTCGTTAATGGCATATCGAGGAAAGATCCGCTCGTTTGGTGATGTCGCGAGCGGATCTTTGCGTCTATGGCCACCTTTACTACCTTGTACATGGTCTTGGAATTTCAGTTTAAATCATACACCACGAAAGAGCCTTTTATATCCCAGTGCGTTTCACCAGGACCATAATATTTGATATGAAGGGTTGAATTGAAAATTAGAATTTTCGATTTTTTTTCCGAAACCGTCAAATTCGAGTAGGGGAGTTATTCAAAGATGTATTTTTTTCATACTCTGGCCCTTTAAGAACTTAAATTCAACCCACCTAAAACTTGCCAAATTGCTGTTTAAGTCAATGGGAGAGGTCCAGGGATCAATTTAGAGAGGTTTGCAGTCTTCCTGACATTCAAGTTTTTGTTTTTTGAGAAAAAGCTAGAATTGAGTTTGATCAAATTCGATTCGAATTTTCGGGTTGTTTCAAATAGTCCGCATTTAAAGAATTTGATTTTAATAATACATTTCGATTGGTCAAATTTATGGGAGTTTAGGAGAGTTTTAAAAAACTCACATAAATTTGACCTTTGATAAATGTGCCTCTGAGGGTAACAATATTTAGAGGCACATTTATCACGGGTTGAATTTTGAATTCATACAAGTTTTTTTTTAACTCACAAATTAAATTTTACTCGAAATTTGAATATTCGACTATTTATTAGTAAAATTGAATATGTAAAGCTCCGACACATTTTACCGACTCGAAAACTCAAAACGGATTCGACCCAACTTGTCAGGAAGGCTACAAACATCACCAAATTGATCCCTGGACCTCTCCCATTGACTTAAACAGTAATTCAGCAGGTTTTAGGTGGTGAATAGTCAAATTCGAATTCTTAAAGGGCCAGAGTATGATAAATCTCTAAAAATCAAATTTGAATTCTTTTAGAAAAACTGGATTTGAGTTTCGAAAACTCTCTAGTCGAATTTGACAGTTTTGACCATAAAAAAAAAACACGAAAATTCTCATTTTCAATTCCACCCTTAATAAATCTGCTCCTTACTGTCTTGGATGAGCCAGCCAGATGTTCTAATTTGCTCCTTTGTAAATATGTTTTACGCAGGATAAATCCTAGCTGATGGCTCTCTTCTATTGTAGTCCAAGAATACTAATAACTGTTAAACGAAGGTTCTCTGAACTAGCACATCCCTTCCTTTTAATGACCTATATATCTCTAGAATACATTAAGGAGCAATATTCACTGGGAATTGTTAATAAATTCCTAATATTTTGAAGTCTTCCAGCTTTGTAAGGCACTACAGACTTTTAATTGCACAATGTAGTTGTAACTAGT